>VZQC01003867.1:408751-465891 GCA_009823505.1 Rhizomys pruinosus
TGTCCTCTGGTGGTTGGGCGATGTTGTGAGCCACAGTAAGAACTTGTCACCCTTTATAGAGAAACCACAGTTTGCGGATTAGCATGCCATCCAAGCATCTGTGTCTATGCTCACAGCTTAGCTTGACATAATAAGTGGTACTGCTTAAATGCCTGTACATCCAATAGCTTGTGCTTTGTTAATATGACTAAAAAGGGTATCACTGGGAAAGCTGTCAATCCATGAAGGGAAACAACCTGACTAGACTGGAGTCCAAAATGACAACTCCAAAGAAATTAGACTGTTTTCTTCTCATCCACTTGTGCCCCTTTCCCAAAGCCCAGGGAACAAACTACGGAAGAGGAGGCGTGGTAGATTGTAAGGGCTGTGGAGAGATAGGGGTGAATCATGAGACTACAGGAATATAGTCTGGACTCCTGATTGATTAACATGTCTGTGCATACAAGCTTCTCCAACTGGACTATGGGAACCTTGGGTTGTTCAAAATTTGGACATAGATACTTGCAAAATGCACCAATTACCTGATTGTATGACATAATGAGTGACATCAATGCTATCTGCAAACAACTGTGTCATTGTGTTGTAGAATCCCTTAAAAAAATAAGTAAAAAATAAATAAAAATAAAATAAATAAATAAATAAATAAAAAGAAAAGGAGGAATCGCCGGGCGTGGTGGCGCACACCTTTAATACTAGCACTTGGGAGGCAGAGACAGGTGGATCTTTGTGAGTTCAAGGCCACCCTGGTCTACAGAGTGAGTTCCAGGACAGCTGGGGCTATAGGGAGACCTTGTCTTGAAAAGACCAAAGAAAGAAAAAAAAAAAAAAGGAAAGAAGGAATCTAGAGGTTTATAGCTAGACCTTGGATTGTATCCTAGCCTGCCATCTTAACAACTTTGTGCCACTGTGAACTTCTTTCATCTTTGAACCATACAGCCTTTGTAAATTGCACTTAATAATGACCAAATTGAAGATGAGTATTTGTGAAAGAACTTATAAAGTACAAGTGCTCTATGGATGAGGTACAGTTGGTCAACTTTTTCATTGACATTTTGAGTAACATCAAGGGATATGAGTTTCTGACAATGACGTTATAGAACCACAAGGCTTTTCCTTAGACCGACTCTAGAGTACCTGGCAGTAAAGTCATTGTCCCCAGTGTAACAATGCATATATGTTACATGTTTGAATTTGATAAGTCTTCTACAATATCTGTAAGGCTGTTCATTGAAATATAATAAATAGACCTACGAGAAATGACCATAAATTTGCAAGGGGAAACAGGTGCTGTTTGGGGGAATAAACATTCATTTGTTGGCAGATAAAAGTTACATGCAGTCTTGGCAGGAATTTATGTATAACACCACATTTTTTACCTTGAAGTGTTAATAGGACTTGTATTCTTATTTCCAGAGAATCTCTCCCCTTGGATCCTAGAGTGAGCAGCAGGCCTAGAATAAAAATTGAGATCTTGACAGTAATGTTTTCCCATCTGACCAGGATACTTCTTGATATTTGAAGGAAAGAGCCTTTAACATCCTTTCCTGGCTTTGGCTCTACTTTGTGATGAACTTGGATACAGAAAAGCAGTGAATCTCACTGCTTGTGGTTATAGCTTATTTCAGCACAAGTTAAAGAATTCAGGTTAAAGAAAAGAATGAGATGAGGAGAGGAAAAAAAAATCATACTAGGCTCATTTTCTTCATTCCAATATATCTAAGTCTGAGCTTTCCTGCCAGAACCTCTTGGGTGACTTTGTCCAGCTGATTTTTAAATAACTTGAGTGATTGATCTCTTATTTCTCTTGGGAATTCATTGTACCATGTAATGGAGCTGAATCGTAGGATGTCCTCTTTGAGATAATAATGTTATAGTGTACAATTTCTTCATGGATTTCCCTTTTATTCGGTTTTCCTTTTATAAAGAAATCAATAACAATAAAAGAAAAGAAAAAAAGGAAAAAATAGAAGACAGGCAGGGGAGAAGTAGTTTCTGGCTGGGGGGAGGAGGCAGAGGGGGCAGGCTACACCAGGATATCTTAACAGCAAGGACTAGCTGAGGGGAAATGGTCCTTGGAAGGGACTGATGCATCAGTAGCAGCCAAGGATCAGATTTTGAGTTCTCTCCAAGATGAAGTGGGCCTCAAGATGCTGATTTCAGGAATCTTTACAGTTTGGGGAAGAGCTAGGCTACAAGCTTCAAACTGATATTTGAAATCTATTTTAGAGCTCCATAGCTATTCATGTTGACCTGCTTAACCTGAACTTGAATGGCTTAGGTTTTGGAGCAGTGGTAAAGAAGGCGTGTTTGCTCTCCTTCACAGTGCACCTTAGCAGTTGCTTTCTTCACAGACCCACTTATTTTTCTCCCCCCTAGTTTATACTCAATGGTTCTCCCTTGTTGGACTCTGGCTTGCAAATTCAGTGATTCCTGAAGGAAATGCAAGAGGTCAGGCATGTAGCACACAAAGGGTTCTATTTTCTCTAGAGCCCAGACAGAGCCAGATCTACCCCCACATTGTCAGGATAGTCAAGTACTGAGATTTCAGAAGGATAGTAAAGGGGTGAAGATATATGGCAGTATTAGAGGTTTTTTTTTTTTTTGAAAAAGAGATTCATGAATTGAGAAAATGTCCAAAGAAGCCTTTACTTATTACAGTAAAAGGTGAGCATGCTTGAAACCTACGAGCATTCTCCTATTTTTCATTGTTCTCAGACCCCAAAGCTGAGTGTTTAATACTCCCTCTGTGATTTGCTATTGATCCTGGAATAAAGTTAAGCATTGCCCACGTGAGCCACAATGCCTTGTTTCTTCCTTGGCTCCGTCCATGACTGGATGCCAGTCTTGCTTGCATTCTGGTGACAATGACCACTGTCTGTGTTCTCCCACGTGTCACCTTCCCTAGGCTTTGAGGTCTCCATAGGCTGCCAACTCATCACTCTCTCCCAGGTCTCCTGTTACCACAAACCACTGTTTAATTATCTCATCTTCAGGGAAAGCTGTTTGGCAGGTTCTGCTTCTAGACTAGGTCATGTTCCTTCTATAAGCTTCACAGGACTGTGTCTCCAGAGCAGGTGTAATTACACACGTAATCACCCTGTACACATATTGTAGTATATGGTCACACACTCCTGTCCACCTGAGTTGACCAGGCCCAGGCCAGGAATCTCTGGACTGATGCTTGGACAGCTCCCTTCCTCTTTATCACTTCACAGTCTGGTGGCCTGGAGAGCCTCCTTCTACCCATTCACCGTGAACAAACCGGTTTAGCGATCTGGTTGATCCCCTTCTAACCCACTGGCCCCGATACTTGAAATTCAGACCCATTGCTGCCTATATATGTGCAAAAATAATGAATCTGGGAATTCTGTGCTATGGTAATGGAGAATTCACTTTATTGTAGGCAGTTCATTCTTTATATAGCCAAGGTGATGTCACCTCCTGCAACCAATCCCAGACCTCCGCATCACACCCCCTGTACGGTGCTGCCCTGCCTAGTGTCATGTGCCTGGGCCACGAGTGGCTACCTCATCAGCTGGGGTCCTAGGAACCTCATGACTTCCATATTATGCCCTGAGGGATGCTAGCTGAAAACTAGCCCCTCACTCAAACTGGATATTTGCATAACATATAAGATATCCATTCCACTGGCTGTAAACTCTTCAGGGAAAGAGACCATGTCTGCTGTGCTCACCTCTGTATCCCATGGTCTGCTGCTTGTGCACAGTGGGGATTCAGTCCTTCTTGTAGGAAAAATGCCTATGTAGGTCCATGCTCTGGAATGGGCCTGTTCATAGCAGGATGCGACCCCACTGACAACAGTCCTGTGATGCTGAGCCTGTGATAGTTGTTTCAATCATAAGGAACAATGAATGGCTACTGTTTAAGCACCTCTGCCACCTGGAAATTAATTTTTTTTTTTGCCAGCTACAGTCATAAAAACAATATGCTAAAGGTTTTACAAGTGCTTTCTGTTGGGTTTCTGCATTTATAAATGCACGATCAGAGGTACAGCCCCTCTGTGCCAGTTAAAACATACTTACAAAGTAATTGCCAATCTCCTGGCTATTTTCTGTGCTTTCTCTAATTTCTTAGGGAAATATATATGTTTTTTCCCTTTCCTCTATTTAGATTGTCAACTTACTAAGAAGTAAACATATCTTTGTTTCTTTTAGTTTCTTCATAGCAGCCGGTGCACTGTTAAATAATGCTTACAATAATACTTAAGGACAGCAATGATAGCAGGGAAAGAGGCTCTTAGAGATCCTTTTTATTTTTCTTAAATAGTGGAGAGCTCCCTGGAATATTTAAGTCCAAGTTAAACATGGGCAAGGAGAGCAAAGAGCCTTGGTGGTATTACAGAGATAAAACACAAATCATCAATTATTCAGAAGCTGAATCAATCAGACACATGTACTGAGAATTTGTAAATAGAAAGCTTGGTGCTTGGCAGAGCTTCCAAAAGAGACACACACACTAGTAATGTTGGTAGAGAGGGGACTGAACCTGAGGCTTTGTTAGGTAAAGTGGTCAAGAAGATCTGGGGAAATGGGAGTGAATGGTGTTAAGGGCCTTGAGAGCAAGACAGGAAGCCTGGAAAGTGTCTGAGAAGGACTGTGATACCTTCACCATTGTATGGTGTTAAGGTGGAATGATGAGGGTCTTCCCACAAAGCTGTGCTGGCGTTAGGGCCGAAACTCCTGAGTGGGAATATGAAAGCCACGGTTGACCAGTAGTGGCTAGGAATATAATGGCCCTATCCGAACCAACATGGGTAAGATAATTGGGCCCAATAGCAAACAAACAGGAAAGGCAGGAGAGCCAGAAGCTTATGTTTGGAGGGAATCCCTCCTTAAGCCCACCCTTGGGGTCTCTTCTCATCTAGACACCTGATCTCACTGCTTGGTTCACTTATCTGGCATTGAGCTTTGATATTTCTGCTGGTCAGTATCATGACTGTGCCTCTGCAGTTACATTAAGGAGTGCCTTGGCCATCTCTGTGCGTGGTACAGCTATGGCTGCTGACAAGTCTTAGATTTGACAGTGGTTTTGCTATGCATTCAGGTCATATGTGTAGAAAACATGGAGCCCACCAAGCTCTCCTGTTAACATTTCATCCTAATATTGACCTCCCAGCCAAACATCATATTATTCATCTTTTGGAATCATCATACAGTTATGGACTCTTCTTTCCTCAATGTAAAGAAAATTCTCTAATTACTTGAATAAATGTTGTTGGTACAGAAGGCCCAGTGTCTTCTTTTGTTTCGTGCTTCTATAACCACTGATTGGATAATCTGTTTCTCACAGTTCTGTAGGTTGGGAAGTCCAACAAGAAGGAGCTGGTACATGGTAAAGCCTTCTTGCTATGTCATTCCATGGTGAAAGTTGAGAGGGTGAAAAGAGTTGAGGGAGATGGGGAGCTGAACATACTTTTATAAGAAACCCTCTCCTGTGACAGCAGCATTAATCCTTTCACAAGGGTTCAGTCCTCATGTCCTACTCACCTCCTAAAGTTGCCACTTCTCATTCCTTCTGCTCTGGGGCTTAAGTTTTCAGCACATGAAGTCGGTGGTGAGGGACAAATAGTCAATTGTGAGATTGCTAACGTTTAAAGACCTTTGGCTCTATGGAATTTCTTTGTTCTTCCTGCTGCTTTTTTTTTTCCTTTGTCTTTTTGAGACAAGGTCTCTCTGTAGCCCCAGCTGTCTTAGAACTCAGTTTGTAGACCAGGCTGGCCCTGAACTCCCAGAGATCGGCCTGCCTCTGCCTCCCAGGTGCTGGGATTAAAGGCGTGTGCCACCATGTCTGGCTTCTTCCTGCTGCTTTTAATAAATCCATAATCATGCCTGATCTAATATACTTTGATTTAAAAACTTAGGTGTAAAACTCAGAGCCAAGATGAAGTGGGGAAAAAATCAGATTCTTTCCTCATTTGAAACTAAACATTTCACAGGAAGCCAACCAAGAATCCAGTGTAGCATCTTCATTTTCAGCCATCGTCTAGGATGCCAGAGTGGAAAATGGAATGAGATAAAATGGAATAAAATCCAAGACCCCAACTTGAATACATACAATTTCAGCCACCTGATATTTGACAAAGAAGCCAAAAACACTCAATGGAGGAAAGCATCTTTAACAAATGGTGCTGGCAAAACTGGATCACCTTCTGTAGAATGAAATTAAACCCCTACCTTTCACCTTATACAAAAGTGAATTCTAAATGGATTAAAGACCACAATGTGAAACCTGAGACTCTGAAAATGTTAGAAGAAAATATTGGCAGTTACCTAGAAGATACAAGTGTGGGAAGACTTTCTAAGTCAGGCAGCGATTGCGCAGGAATTAAAGTCAACAGTCAACAAGTGGGACCTCATTAAACTAAAAAGCTTCTGTACAGCCAAAGAAACAATCAAAGAAGTGAAGAGAAAACTCAGAGTGGGAGGAAATCTTCACCAGTGATCTATCTGTCAGAGATTTAACATCCAGAGTATATAAATTACTCAAAAAACAAAGGACCAAGAAAACAAATGACCCAATTAAAGGATGGAGAAAAGATCTGAACAGAGACTTCTCAAGACAAGAAGATGGCTAAGAAACATCTTAAAAAGTGCTCAACACCTGTGGGAACATACAAATCTTTTCCCATGGTTAGTCTTAAGATTAAATTGAAAGTTTTGGACAAAAAGGTTTAATATATAACTGTATCTCCCCTTTTTTTAAATTTTATTTTTTGACCCATGAGTCTCAGGAAGGCATTTGTAGTACACTTACCTATAGGCAGGGATCAAAGAGTAAATTTCATCAAATTTGTCCATTTTTTTTTTTTTTTTGGGTGAGTGCATGATGTTAATTTGGGAAGCAAACTTAAATCCTTTAGTTAAGTTATCCTACAGGTAAAAGAGGATGTTACAAGCTGATACTGCATAACACAAAAATTATAGAGAACATTTGTAAGGGCTGTGGAGAGATAGGGGTGAATCATGAGACTATATGAATATAGTCTGGACACCTGATTGATCAACATGCCTGTGCATACAAGCTTCTCCAACTGGACTATGGGAACCTTGGGTTGTTCAAAATTTGGACATAGATACTTGCAAAATGCACCAATTACTTAATTGTATGACATACTGAGTAATATCATTGTTATCTGCAAACAACTGTGTCATTGTATTGTAGAATTCCTTAAAAAATTATAAAAAAAAATAAAATGAAGCATTCTAACACACACACACAAAAAGAAATTACTGATCATTTTTCAATTAAACTTTTGAATTATTCCAGAAAAAAAAAAAAGTGCTCAACACCATTAGTAATTAAGGAAATGCAAATTAAAACAACCTTAAGATGTCATCTTACCCCAATAAGACTGGTTATGATCAAGGAAACGAATGACACCAAATATTGGAGAGGGGTGGAGAAGGGAACACTCATTCACTGCTGGTGGGATTGCAAGCTCATGAAATCCCTATGGAAAGCAGTATGGAGAACTCTTAAAAGACTAAAAATTAACTTACCATTTGACCCAGTTATACTACTCCTAGGTATATACCCAAAGGATTCATCCTGTAAGAGAGAAACATGCACAATCATGTTTATTGGTGCTCTTTTCAGAATAGTGAAGAAGAGCTGGAAGCAGCCCAGGTATCCCTCAACTGACAAGTGGAGAGCGAAGGTGTGGTACATTTATATAATGGAGTTCTATGCAGCAGTGAAGAAGGATGACTTTATGAAATTTGTAGGCAAATGGATGGAACTGGAGGCTGTTTTGCTAAGTGAGGTAACACAGTCTCAGAAAAACAAACAGCATATGTTATCCCTCATTTGTGGTTCCAAATACCAAATCCTTATATGTAAGTGAAAGTGGGTAATTGGTCAGTAAAGATAATAACCACATTGAGCATTATTGTTATAGATATAGCTTGAACTATATGTTTCTATTTTCCTCAGTTCTAAGATTTGTGAGAAAGAACAAATCTCTCTCTTCTTTTTTTTTTGTCTTTTTGAGACAGGGTCTCCTTGTAGCTCCAGCTGTCCTGGAATTCTCTCTGTAGACCAGGCTGGCCTTGAACTCACAAAGATCTGCCTGCCTCTGCCTCCCAAGTGCTAGGATCAAAGGCGTGTGCCACCAGGCCCGGCTGCAAATATCTCTTTTTTAAAAGTACATTAAAATAGGGGCTGGAGAGATGGCCTAGCGGTTAAGAGCGCCGACCGCTCTTGCAGAGGACCCGGGTTCGATCCCCAGCACCCACATGGTGGCTAAGAACCATCTGAAACTCCAATTCCAGGAGAACTCCAGTTCCAGGGGAATCCAAGACCCTCTTCTGACCTCCGCGGCATTGCACAACACGGGTGCACAAACCTACATGCAGACAGTACATTCATACACATGCAAAAATAAATAAAATTAAAAAAAGAAATAAAATAAAAAAGTACATTAAAATATACATCAACTTGCTATGTAATTTAGAAATATAAAGTTATATTTTTTTACCTGTATTCAAGTTCATGGTTAAAATGTGAATCTCTAAACATATTTTGCAATTAACCTATAGTTTAATTTTAGACTTTGTAAATTTGCTATGTGTAAGGAGTATAAAAAAAAAAGCTAAGAGTAGAATCATAACTGTTGAAGGTTGGGATAGATGCTCCCAAAGCACAGAGTTGAAGTGTTGCTTAGAGTACTGGAATGCAAGAAGGCTGTGATATGCTTCAAGTAGAAAACACATTGTTTTATAAGCTTTGTTCAAAGCATAAAGTACATGCTCTCAACTGTGAATAAAATGATTTTTTGCAGGAGGAAAAGTTTGGAGAAATGCATGTCCTATAGCCCATCTGTAGTAACTGTGTAGAAAGCAGAGTCAGGAAGCATTCTCCAGTTGGAGCTCACTTTTGACTCCTCTACAGGGTCCTCATTGACCAGAGAGCACATGCTGTGGTTTCTGCAAGATAAGCAGGAAAAACATCACACGCCTAGAGATAGAAAGCTTTGGAGACAGCTCTGTGCAGAACAGAAGTTCATAATCTTTGGGGAGTTTGAGAATCCCCCAGAGGACTCATTAAAACAGATTGTTGGGCCCCACTCTAAACATTTCTTACTAAGTAAGTGTAGGGTGGAACTCATGGCCTTTATTAATGCATCTAAAGAACCTAAGGAAATACTAAATAAGACAGCATTAGACAGACAAAAGTTTTGCTAGAAATGTCAGGGATGTGGTCTGACCTAAGCCTATGGAGTAGATGCTATGGGTGCTCCACCCTGATTTCCTGACAGGCCAATGCACTCATCTGTCAGGGCCTGCAGGTGTTCACTGCTCATAGCTCATACCATACTCCCTCCCATGCTTGCTCTCAGCTGACTAGACCTGTCCTGACCTTTCCACCCATGTCTCATCATCCGGTAGCCTCTCCACAGTCAATTCTCAATGATTTTAAAACTGGATGAAGGAGGCAGACTTTTGCACAGATGGCTAAAGCAGTACTTAACACGAAATGGTCAGTCAAGTGTGGAAATGTGGCTGTACTTCGTATGCTTAGAGTATATGCAACACCAGTTAGACAGTTCTACAGAACTGAAGCAACTTTACTCTCTAGGATGTATATAAAAAGACGTTCAAGTTGTGGACCTTTCTCCCATTTTCCCTGATTTTTTTTTTTTCTTCAGAAGTTTGAATGAGAATAGGAAAAGTGTCGAATATTACATTATACAGAGGATTTACTACAAAGCCTGCTCATAAAGCCTCTGTGACTATAACAAAAGGGAACTGATAAGAATAGCAAGAAGGGGGAGTCATTACTGCCCAAAATATCTTGACAGGTGAATGTGGCTGACCTTCTGAGGCAGAGCTCTGAGAATTGTAAAAGGAGATGAAGCCTTCAGAAAAAATCATGCAACCCCATTCAGTAGAAAGCCCTGGCTCTTTTCAGTTCTGATTGTACTAGAGACTCTGGCTCTCCATTTCTCTGAGTAGCAATTAGTAGAGAGAAATGCCTAAGTAGGGCTGCCTGGGCCTTTTCATTAGGTCTCTGATGATGCAGCTCTCCAGCCTGCCATCTCAGAAAACAGCCAACTCCCCTTCCTCTCATCTTCACCCCGGTATTAGTTTACTTTCCAACAGGCCACGCACCCATATTCTCTGTAGTCAAATAATTTCCAATAACATTCGGTTTGGTCTTTTAAGTGAAGTAAAGTGATCAGAGATGTTTTGGAATGTTTCAGATACATTTTAAAAAATGGGCCAAGTGTGGTGGTGCACACCTGTAGTCCCAGGACTTGGGAGGCAGAGGCAGGCAGATCTCTGTGAGTTCAAGGCCAGCCTGGTCTACATAGTGAGTTCCAGGACAGCTGTAGCTACAGGGAGACCCTGTCTCAAAAAGATAAATAAATAAATAAATAAATAAATAAGTAAATAAATAAATAAATAAAATGGGCTTTGCAATGCATAAAAGATAAAAGTCCCAAGTCCTTCATGGTGTGCTGCATCCTTAACAACTACTTTGACTTCCTTTTCCTGTTTCATTTCTTGGTTTCCTTTCCAGGCTCACAAGTCTCTAACTGTGCTGGCTTCTTTCTATTCTTATGCATGGAAGTCGCAGAGCCTTTATCCCGCTCTCTCAGTCCCTGAGCAAGTTCCTTCCTAATCTTTTTGTTTACTTTCTTCCCACACTTCCAGAGGCTTGACAACACTTCAATGGAGCCTTACAGGGAGGTTGGTAGTGTGTGCTTCAAAGGCAAAAGGCCTGGATTTGCATCTGACTGCTGTCTACAATGTTTGACCTTAGGGAATTCAACTACTCCCTCTAGGCTTTAGTTTCTTCATCTCTGTAGTGGGAGTACTAGTGGTAAGTATCCTAGAGGGTTGTTAAAAAGCTTACACATACAACCCAGGGGGGTCTGGGAAAATGGCTATGCTGGCATAAAATTTAATTTCTAAGCCCTCCAATAAAATTAAATACATAGAATACAACCTCCACACTCCCCCAATCTGTGGTCAACAGTAACAATAAGTATTGAACAATAAGTATCATGAACTCTAAGTAGGTGAGGGGTAAGAGAAGGTGATTGTGATCAGAATGCATTATACACACATATGTAATTGTCAGAAACTAAATCTAATAGTGACAATAAAAAATAAATTACAATGCTGGGAGAAAACTAAAATAGAAATTTGATTTAAACCAATTGTATTTGAAATGAATTCCATAGCTAGAAAAAAACTAAGTATGAATAAAAGGAGGCTGGGGAGATGGCTGCTCTGGCAGAGGACTCAGGTTCCACTCCCAGCCCCCACATGGCGGCTAGTAACTGTCCGGAAACTCCTCTGATGCCTTTTTAAATTAAAAAAAAATTTTTTTTTAAAACTCTATATGTATGAATGTACTGTCTGCATGCAGGTCTGTGCACCCGTGTCCTGCAATGCTGCGGAGTCGTAAGAGGGCGTTGGATTCCCCTGGGACTGGAGTTCTCCTGGAATTGGAGTTACAGCTGGTTCTCAGCCGCCTATGGGTGCTGGGGATCGAACCCCGGTTCTCTGTAAGAGCAGTCGGTGCTCTTAATCACTAGGCCATCTCTCCAGCCCCCTCTGATGCCTTTTTTTGGCCCCCGTATGGGTGGACTTATACACATGAAATAAAAAAAAAAATGAATAAAAAGTAAGAACAAACCACCCACACTTCAAGCCCTTAATTGTACCAATGGCTATACTAGAGAAAGCAAGCGGTATGCCAGATATATCTCAATTTCCAGAAAAGGTGGAAAGTGTTCCCTGGAAACCTCGAGGCTCACCACAATGGTGACCTTAGAGGAGTTTCACAATCTCCACCATCAGTGAGTGAAAGTGGCCCGGTCTGCAAGGGCCTGCGAATTTGGGCCCCACGACTGTTCAAAACTTACCAGACCAAACTACTTTCTAAGGCAAAGCCGCAAAGCAAGTAGAAACTGCTGAGAGTAAAATCCAAAGTGAGTGGCGCAAGGTCAATAGACAAAAAAGAAAACCCAGATGAAAGTCCGGGAGAAGAAGAGTGAGGAGGTGGTGAGGAAGGAAAATGCGGTGCTGTGAACAAGCGTGAACGCTCTTCAGAGGCAGCAGAAGAGGGCGCTCCAGAGCCGTGAAAACCGTCCTAGCTCATAAAATTGCACTACGAAAGTATGATCAGATTCCATAAAAGATTTTAGAAATAAAAAAGGGAATAAAGAGCATAATAACATTTCAGCAAACAATTAAAGCATGACAGAATGAACATGTCTACAAAGCTGATGGGCACATCCTCTCCATCCTCTCAAGGGCACAGAGGAACAGCCAGAGGAACTCCTCAGTGAATGTGCTGCTGGAAGAGCTCTGTGGAGGGGGTCCTGAAGGAAGCTGTGTGGTTTTAATCCTCTCTCCCAGGAAAAGCAGGCAGAGCCAGCTGAAGTGTCAGGTGGGGTGAGGAATTTAGTTTTTAAGGAGCTGACTGAATTCTCAATGACCATCCAGAGCAGGAGACAGGGTTTTGCATGGATAATGGAGCCAAGAATCTAGCCCAGAGCAGACTACGAGAGCCAAATGGAAAGCGACCAGGACAGCAACCAAGCAGGAAACAGCAGCGGGAAAAGCTCTGGGAAGGTGTTCATCAACTCCGCCGGAGCCCTTTCAGTCCCCACTTAATAGTTAATGCATGAACAGCGCACAGGCAACATTAAAATGGTTTAAAGTCAAAGAGAGTGTGAGAACATCCGTGGGCGGGTTGGTCTTTCCAGTGCAAGAGTTTTGAAACAGTACCAGTACCAGCAAAGACTAGGGATCTGAAATGTGTAAGCTAGCTTGACTAGCTGGGCCTGTGGTGGACGTCTCTGCCCGATAACGCAGCGTGACCTTCGTCACCCCTCCTTTCCGCTGCCTTCATGGGACCTCACACTTGAGCAGCTATGCACCTTTGCTGTGACTCTCAGTCTCGTCTCTATTATTTCCCCCTCATTCTCCCGGCTCTCTGGCCCTTCTTCCCATTCTGATAAGGTTAGGCTCCACGGTTATATGTTCACTCACACGCAAAGGTCACTGATGTCAGCCCGATTCCACTGTACTCCAGTAGCAGCACAGACTCTGGGAAACCTATCTATAGGTCAATAATTTCCCAATATGTTTTTCTAGTTCTGACCTTTCCTAGTAATTCCATCTGCTTTCTTGACATTTCTAGTTGGATATTCAAAAGACACTTTAAATTTAGCTTACCAAAAATACAACATTGAATTGTTCTTTCCCAGTCATTCCACTTTTCCGGGTGCCAATAAACCATGCAGTATTTACTAGTGAGTCAAGGCAAAAGCCACTTTTCTTTCCTTCAAATACCATATTTAATGTGTTCCACACCATGGTGTCTTCTTTCTAAACAGACAGCAGGTTTGATGTCTCTGCGTTTCCACTAAATATCTCTAGCACAGTCCCCCTAAATATCCCTGTACAATAACCTAATAACTTCTGAAGTTGTTCTGTACCTCTATGTTCCATAACAGCTGGTATAGAAGTTTACACCATAGATAAATACAGATTGTGTCATCTGTGGCTTAAAACCTTCAGTATTTTCTGATTGTGCTTGGGCAAGAATCTTAAACTTTCACGAGAGTCTTTCTCATGAGAGAAACAAGTGGTCTCGGCCTTTCTGGCCTTTTTCTCCATCTTTCCCACTACGTCCAGGTCACACTGGTCCTCATTAGATAACCGGAAACTGGAAAGGGCCTTTGGGAGAAAGAAGAGGTGACTCATGAGTGCTGGGAGGGAGTGGTGCTTAGTGCTGAGGAGCCCGAGCTTGTCTGGAAGGCTGAGCCACAAAGGCCAACCTGGCCTGTTAATTACGAGTAGATCCACAACAGAGATTTCTAAGAAACAAAGTATGTGCCAAGTCCCTGTGTCTGAAGGAATGGCGGTGTGTTTGAGTGGCTAGAGTGTCACTACTGTACAACATAAGTCGGAGATATGGACAGAGGCCACATCCCTCAGGGTTTTAAAGGTGATACTAAAGGTGATTGATGGGGTCTACTCATCAGACTGGCTGCCAACTAAAATTCCGCTGTTAACAACTTATTCTGTCAGATTTAGGGCTTGATCATATCGAAATGAGAAGACATAGAAAGGACGGAATTCTTCTGATGCCTTGGTGGGATGCGGGTTCTGAGAACAGGCTGTGTGGTGGTGGGGGAGGGTGTTTTGGGGTGGATGCTTTTTCTTTTTTGTTTTTTTTTGGGGGGGTCTTTTTGAGACAGGGTCTCCCTCTAGCTCCGGCTGTTCTGGAACTTGCTATGTAGACCAGGCTGGCCTCGAACTCACAGAGATCTGCCTGCCCCTGACTCCCAAGTGCTAGGATTAAAGGCATGCGCCACCATGCCCGGCCAAAAAGAGAGCCCTGGGTGAAAGAAAGAAAAATACACAGGAAGGCAAGAGCTCAGTTAGTCAGGATGTATTTGCTAGTGACTGATCACAAATGATGAGTATACATCTCTGCTGAGGGCAGTGAGCTAGATAGAAGCCATTAGGCAGCGAAGCTCCTCTCTTCCCATTCTCTGGGCAGTGCTGAAATCCCAGAGAAACACAGGGCTGCTCTTCGCAGGGGTAACACTTGTCTCAGAAGATTTTCTCTTGTTGAAGTCTCAGCATGGAATGCTTTGGGGAAGATCTGCTGCTTTTCTCTGAGCAGTTTTGCTTTCTTTGGCTCTCACTTAATGTAGAGGCCTGGCTTGAATTTGAATTTGAATTTGAATGAACTGACTCTTGGTTTGTCGTTCTTTTTTGCCAGAATGATATTTATTTGTGGGTGATCCAGGAAGGATGGAAGAGAGAGATCTTAAGTAGCATAAGGAAGGAAAGTCTCCCATTTCTCCCTTTCCATCTCTCAGTCTGATTTTGGTCCCCTGAGAAGAGATGGCTAGGAGAGACAGTGCGGAAGCCTGCTCTGATGTGGGCTCTGGGAGGCTATGGATCAAGCACTTTGTTTGTGACCTAGGAGTGCAAAAAAAAAAAAAATGCTGTGTGAGACTCAAGGTGCGTCACTTCTCCCGTTTAAGCAGGGAGCCCTTCCAGCACCTCCAGCTCTGGCATTTTGAGGAACAGTATCTCATATACAGACCCTGGGCTTTTCATAAGCACAGGAGACAGAAAAAGAAAGATCAGGACAGATGTCCTAGACAACAGCCCAGGATCCACTTGCTCATTCTGTGGTAACCGATGCCGTATGGAGGAGGAGGTGAAAGGCAGTGGGAAGCCTTGGAGACCTTACAGCTACGAGATAGGGGCTGAGACCTGGGCCTGGTGCTTCTTTTAACTTTGTGGTGACTTCGGGAAACTCCTCTTTGCTGTGTATCTAATTTCTCATCTCTAAAATGAGACATTTGGGGCTAAGGGACCTCTCATCCCTTCCAGATCTAATATTTAATGTCATTCTTGTTTGCCACGGGAACTATTTACAAGTCTAAGCTCATGAGTTTAGATTAGGACAGCCAGCCCTTAGCTTAAAACTTTTGCTTCCCAGTATACTTCCATGAGTGTAGTTCCCCAAGCTCTGAATGTTCTCACAACCTTGACCTTGCCCAGCCTCTGACCTACCTTCCATTCATCTACCCATGAGATCCTGGTGCTCGACAGCCTTTTTTTGCATGCCAAGTTAATTCTCACCTCAAGTCCTTTGCTCATGTTATCTCTCAGCATGGAAGAAATTTTTCAACATTTTCATAAAGATGAATTTTTTTGCATAGCAGCAGCCCCGAGGTCTCCTTCTCAGAAAAGCCCTTCCATGATACAGCATGCACATCGACACCCTCACCCAGACATTCTGTTCCATTACTTTATCATCTTCTCAGCCTTTGTGACTGACTGTAATAGATCAATATTTATTTTACATGAGATACACTTCATGAGAGCAGGACCCTTGTGTGTTTTACTTACCACCATGCTCCTAGTGTCTGCCTTACATTAGATACATATAAACTTTTATTTATAAGAGAATAACACAAATATTTCCCTAGTAGTACAATGCTCAGAGTCCAAAGTCTTTAGCTAGATCTTGAAAAGGGAGTCTTTGGATTAGCTTTATAGACATTATTTACCTTTTCTTAGTCTGTGTTCTGAAACTGGAAAGAGGTTTCTTCCATGTCAATTCCAGTTAAAAATGAGGAAGAATCAACATAATACTTAGTAATGCAAAGAGAATGAAGCAACAGATATTGAATACTTAAATCATGTGCCAGGCAATGTGTTAGGCACTGTGTCATGTAAACTTATCTCCTTTTTATGTAACTCTATGATGTGGGCACAATAACTCCCCCATTTAAAAATGTAGAAACTGGAATTGAATATTATTTAGTTACTTCTTTATAGTTACATTTTCCAGAAATTGTTGGGTTGGAATGTGGGTATAAACTCCATGTTTAAATTGTCTCTGCCTCATTTTCTTTGTACTAGGTGTCCCAAAAACAATTCCCAGCTTTGGTTGCTTCCTTGAAGAACTAGAAGTACTAAGGAAAAGCAATTATACTCCCAGTTAGGTTACAATAAAAGTATTCAGTATACAATCAGCAAAGAGAAAACTGCATGGAGCTGAGCCTAGGAGAGATGCAATGTGCTTCAGTTTCTATGTCTCAGTTGAAGGGACAGCACTTCATTAGGCCAGCAGTGCTATTTGACAAACGGCATTAAGTTTTTCCAACCAGAGAAATTCACTAGGGTCTTCATGTCCAGGGCTTTTTACTGGACAATAGCCACTGAGGCATGCAAAGCCTTATAACTGACCTGTGTTACTGTGTTTCTGGCACAGCATTGAAATAAGAATGTCTGGAGAAGGAGAGAAGTCCTTACGTAGACACACTGGGGAGGCCAAGTCTGGGTACTGGTCTAACGAGGATCTGGGACCCAGTAGGAAAAGGGCTTGATGAGCTGTGATGTGGGCAGAGAAAGCTCCAAAAGTTGGGGAAGCTGGAAGGCCTTGTCCTGTCACATTGTGAGTTTTTCTCTTGCTGTTGAACTGTAAGGAGAAAATCACATTGTGATGACCACATTATTTCATGAAGAATCACATGCCTAGGTGCCTTAGTAGCAACCAAAAATTGGCTTTTACTGTGAATAAAGGCTAAGTTGTCAACTGTAGCTTGCATGACGTGGTAGGAATAGTGATTCTGACCATTAATAATTTTAAGAATGGACACTGTGAATATATTGGCTCCTCTGGGTGGCAGAAAACCCAGGAGTACTGTGTTCTTCAATAGTTTCCATTATCAATTTTGTTAGTAGCAGCTTAGTAAAAAATTGAAGATGAACTATCCAAAGTTTACTTGTGTGAATTTAAATAGAAATAAGCTAAAGTCCAAATTGTGTATTTTTTATTTATTCATTTATTTATGTGTATGAATGTACTGTCTGCATGTAGGTTGGTGTACCCGTGTCGTGCAATGCCGCAGAGGTTGGAAGAGGGTGTCGGATTCCCCTGGAACTGGAGTTAAAGACGGTTCTCAGCCGCCATGTGGGCGCTGGAGATTGAACCTGGGTCCTCTGCAAGAGCAGTTGGTGCTCTTAACTGCTAGGCCATCTCTCCAGCCCCGAAATTTTGTATTTTACAAAATTTTATTGAGCCAAGAAAGAGGAATTGTCTTAATTGTAGGGAGCTTGATTTTCTTTGTTCAATAGGAACTGAGCTTCCATTTACTAAGAGAATTTCCAACTCAAATGGCAAACCACTTAGTGATTTAATATTTGTAGCAACTGAGATGGGTGTGCAGGGATTTGAGTGGGATGAACATGTACTGATTACTTACTTTGAGATTATAAATGCAGGCAAGGCTCCTTTATTTTAACATAACATTAAGACGTGTTTCCCAAACATATTAAATAGTAATTTCAGTGGGCCAGGGAGATAACTCACTGGGTAAGGACATCAAGTTTGACCATCCAAGCTTGCTCCCCAGGATCCACATAGTGGAAGGAGAGAACCGATGCCAGCAAGTTGTCCTCTGACTGCCATGTGTACACTGTGGCATCTGTGAGCATGTATGTGCTTACACGCACACACACATGCGTACAATAAGCAAATAAATGTAAAGAAAATTAAAAGGGGGCTGGAGAGATGGCTCAGCGGTTAAGAGTGCCCACTGCTCTTGCAGAGGACCACGGTTCAATTCCCAGCACCCACATGGTGGCTAAGAACCATCTTTAACTCCAGTTCCAGGGGAATCTGACGCCCTCTTCTGACCTCTGTGGCATTTCACCACCTGGGTGCACCAACCTACATGCAGACGGTACACTCCATACACATAAAAAATAATAAATAAAAAAATTTAAAAAATGACCATTTTGGGGCTGGAGAGATGGCTCAGAGGTTAAGAGCACCGACTGCTCTTGCAGAGGACCTGGGTTCGATTCCCAGCACCCACATGGTGACTAAAAACCTTTTAAAAAAAATAAAAAATGACCATTTTACTGATTTATTGGGCAGGAATAATAACTTTGCACAACAATCTATGGGCTGACTAATATGATGCTCCCTCCAAAACTGAGAAATGGTATTACAGTTATAAGGTAACATACTCTCAGTAGTGATTGGGTTCCTTTTTCTTTCTTATTTTGGGCATATCAGCTACCTCAGAGCTGGCCTCCATGTGATAGGTGATTTTTAGTCCATGAATACCAGAAGCTCATTCATTTTTTGTAACCAAAGTTCACTGCTTGTGTCCACTATTGAGTTTTCTTCTTTGGTGAGTTTTGCCTCTGTGGCTTACTATGAACTTTGACATAGCTTCATCTTCCGATTGAGAAACACACAACACAGACTGGGTCGGATTTTCAAGGATCATGGAAGTACCATGACCTTCATTCTGTGGGTTGAAAAACTATTTTGGACTCGTAGAAGGAAGAGATTGGCAAAATATTGACTTTAGGCTAAATCCAGCTTATCTCTTGTTATTACAAATAAAGTTTAATGGAACACAGTCAACTTTCATTCATTTGTTGCCTAAAGCTGCTTTTCTACCACTATATCTGAATTGAATAGCCATATAGTTGCATAGTTGAAACAGAGACCATAATGGCTCCTGTAAATGCTGACCCCAGGAATACATGATATAACCTTCACCAGCAAGTATACTGAAGTGGCACTTGAAGACAGAACAATTTTAAGGTGTGAAATATTCAGATTGTATATGTCGAGTGTATAAAAGCACGTTGAAAAGATTATTTTGTACTTTCTGCACAACCATTCAGGGATGACTGAGGAGGATCCCAGACTCCTTTTGAATCTCCTCACAGAACTGATGCTTGCTCCAAGCAGAATGAAATATTTACTGAAATCTATTTCTGAAGGAGATTTATTGTCTACTCCACAGGCAATAAGAGGATCATTCTAGGTGGTACCCAAATCCAGTAACTGCTTAGAGTCAAGTCTGGAGGGCTCTGCTACACAGATGAAGCTAGCTTTCTTGTTCTCACTTCTTGTCCTTGTTCTGTTTGTCTTGGAGATGGAGTTGGGTGACACAAAGTTGCAGCACATACATCTACTTCAAAATAATTTGGTATATTTTTGGATGCATCCAGTTTCATCATGCAATTAATTATTTTTCTTTTAAGTCAGGAAAAGAGAAAACTATGAAATGTCAAAAAATTTTTTAAAGGTTCTGTCAAAATCTAGGAGCTTATAATTTCAAGGGCATCAGATTAGACTCTAGAGATGCAAGATGTGAGTCCATGCTCTACAATGGTTGCAGTCTAGTTAGAGAAATGGGACATAGGGAACAGAGATGATTAAAGAGATCAGAAAGATCTCTAGAGCAGGCAGCCTGCCTGACTTGACTTAATCCCACAGACTACACGTTCACCCATGCTGTTCTCATCTTGAAAATCTTCTCACTTCTTTATCTGACCAAATTCTTAACCGTCTTTATAGCTCACCTTTCAGCTGAATCCTTCATCAATTTTCCTGCACAATGCTAGTACTTTCTCAGTACCTGGCCTCCCTGTGAGCCATGTTCTTACCATTTCAACTACTTAAAGTACAATTCGTTTCATGAGGACAGGATAGGTATATAATGTTTCTTACTCTTTTCACATAGAGCACATTTTGAGCATAAAATTGGTACTAGTTGATCAAAAGCACAAAATAAGAACCATTTATCAGGGATATTAGTGTTAAAACTCAGTCTGGAAATAGACAGGGCCATGGAAGAGATGACTCCAGGGGTCCTTATTCTGTGGTTTATCCTCCCTCCAAAACTTGTGTGGCTAACCCCTTTCATTTATCTTGTCACACCAAATCCTCTCCTTGGGACCAGTGTGGATTTCAAATGAAAGACGTGCGGAGAACAAATGTAGTTTGGCTTTGGATTTCTCAGGAATGGATGGTGGGATCTCCGTATACACTTCTGTACTTTTCTAGCTCAGACTCCTTGAGGTCCATCAGCTCCTCTCTCACCATTCCACAGAGACCACTTTCTCTTTTTGCTTTACTATTGACATTTTACTACATTCTTTCCATAACTCATCTCTAAAATTTTTAAAAACCTTTTTATTTTTTGAGAGTTTCACACATGTGTATTTACATCATTTCCACTCTCCCACTTTCAACTCTTCTCATGTACCCTCCATTCCCTTTCAATTTCTCATCTTTTTCTTTGACTAATATATATGTATATATACATACATATGTACACATATATAATGTACTGAGTCCATTTAGTGATGCTTGCATGTATACGTGTTTAGAACAGACTGCATGTGTGTAGATAACCCACCAGGAGAAAACTGATTCTCTCCTTCAGCATCCATTGATTGTCTGTAGCTCTTCATCTACATGTGGGACCCTGTGAAATGTCCCTCATCAACACTGGCATGCCAGCTAGTGTTCCCATTATGTAGGTCTTGTTTAGATGATCATATTGCCATATCTAGAATACACTGTCTAGCTGCAAGGGTCTGGATCCTCTGGCTCTTACAACCTTTCTGCCCTCTCTTTTATGATGTTCTCTGAGTCTGAAAAACCATAGGGAAATGTATTATCTCATAAGCTTACTTAAAAATAGTATTTACACAGATCCCACTGTTCTTTAATCTTAACAATGGGCGGGGTGGTTAGGCTCAGCCTTATCTACCTACCAACTGTGGGAACAATAAAACAAGTCAGTTTCTCCAACTGCTCACCAGCTGTTGGTGAGTAACAAATAACAAAATGGTCAGTAACAAGTTCTAAAGTTCCTATTCTATAAGTGAAAATCACTACCTCCTCATGGGAAAAAAGGGGGTCATGCTTTTAGCATTGAAGGTTGTACATAGTGCATGTCAGAGCATGCACAAAGACCTGGACCAGCCCCAGTCAGACAAAAACCCTGCATGAAAAGGGGAGGAGGGCAAGAATCGCCTTCGAGGAACTACTGGAGCTGACAGCTGATGGGAGAGGGAGAGTCTGTTTTCTAAGACATGTGATGCATGGTAAGCTGACCAGGCTCCAAGGTAAATATCTATTTGGTGAACAAAAATTAGACTTGATAGACCTTTAAAAATATAACAGAAGATGTGAAGCAACAGAGCATAGTAAGGTGGAGGAGATGGGGGTCTGAATATGATCAAAATATATTGTGTGAAGAAATTCTCAAAGAATCAATAAAAATATGAAGAAAGATTTTACACAGTACTGCATAATGAAATGGTTGATATTTCCTATATGTTGTCTTCATCTGCCATCTGAGACAATAAAGTTTTGTTCCCTGTTCTACATAAAAAAAAAAAATACACATCCATGGGGCTGGAGAGATGGCCTAGCGGTTAAGAGCGCCGACTGCTCTTACAGAGGACCCAGGTTCGATCCCCAGCATCCACATGGCGGCCGAGAACCGTCTGAAACTCCAATTCCAGGAGAACTCCAGTTCCATGGGATCCAACTCCCTCTTCTGACCTCCATGAACATTGTATAACATGGGGGCACTTATACTTTTTCAGGAGCTACACGCATATACACAAAATAAAAATAATAAAATATATTTTAAAAATACATATACACATATATATGCAAATGTGTATGTGTAGCTGAAGGCTATCTAACAAGAGTCCTAGTGTCAGTCAAGGGAAACCTCCCTTTGAACTGTTGGTCAGGACAGTCCAAAAGAATCCCAAAATAATGTAAGGTATTGTCATAGCCCTTGGTTGTCTCCCAGAAGTTAAAGGTAAGACCGTATAGCTGAAGACACTACATGCTTTGAAAACAAGACTTAGGGAAATTGAGTTGGAATGATGTGGAAGCTTCTTTCCTCCTTGAAAACTAGCTTTCACAGTGTCAGAAAGTTCTATGGAAGCTGGTAAGGGAGAAAAGCAATCAATAGCCCTACCTAGCTATAAAGCCTATGAGTCATAACAATGACTGGCACAGAAAAATATTTCTTTTTTTCAAAAAGTTTTTATTTATTTTTTTGAATGTGTATGAATGTATTGTCAAAAATGTAGGTTTGTGCACCCGTGTCGTGCAAGGCCGAGGAGGTCAGAAGAGGGTCTCGGATTCCCCTGGAACTGGAGTTTTCCTGGAATTGGAGTTACAGACGGTTCTCAGCCGCCATGTGGGTGCTGGGGATCGAACCCGCATCCTCTACAAGAGCAGTTGGTGCTCTTAACCGCTAGGCTATCTCTCCAGCCCAGAAAAATATTTCTATTGGTGCAATAGTGCCACTTTTATCTTGAGAGTAATCAACAGCTGTGTAACTGAACTTAATGCCCAGCCAATAGGAGGGAATCCAGGCCTAGAGCTGCAAACATAGCCAAGTGCCTGTGGTTGGAGAGGTCATAGCTCCTACAGGAGAAACCACCACTGCTACTTTCATCTTCTTTATTTAGCTCTACAGACTTTGAATGTGGATGCATTTCTGTGTACTCTATATTCTCTATCTAGTTTTTCGTATTTCCCCACTTGTATATATTATCTATCATTCTGTAGGTTAATGCATTAAAAACATAAGGGTGTAGGCAGACCCACTCCAAATAAGTAAATACTATTAAAGAAAAGATAATTTTTTTTTGTCTTTTCGAGACAGGGTCTCCCTGTAGCCCCAGCTGTCCTGAACTCACTCTGTAGACCAGGCTGGCCTTGAATTCACAGAGATCTGCCTGCCTCTACCTCCTGAGTGCTGGGATTAAAGGCGTGCACCGCCACAAGATAAATTTTTATCACCACAGGCTCCATATGGTATGACTCTTTACTATTAAAGGGTTTAGAATAGGGTAGAAGATGTTTCCAGAATTTATTATAGAAGCAAATGGAGGGGCTGGAGAGATGGCTCAGTAGTTAAGAGCACTGACTGCTGGGTTCCGATTCCCAGCACCCAGGCTAAGAACCATCTTTAGTGCTGGGCCTGGTGGCTCACACCTTAACTCTCAGCACTAGGGAGGCAGAGGCAGGCAAATCTCTGGGAGTTCAAGGCCAGCCTGGTCTACAGAGTGAGCTCCAGGCCAGCTGGGACTGAAGGGAGACCCTGTCTCAAAAAAAAAAAAAATAAAATAAAAAATAAAAACAAAAGAAGCAAATGGATACCATCAGCTTTAAGGGGTGAAATGTGATGTTTGCTGTGGTGTATTTCCTAGACCTGTTCCCCTCTCCTTCAAGTCTGAGGCATTTGTTCTGACAGTTGCCCAGATAGTTGACAGTGGTAGGTCTCAGTTGAATCATTATCTGGTTGTTTCGCTCAGGTCTTCATCTGAGCTTCCTCAGTCAAATGTCTCTTCCTGTGGGGATCATGTGAGAGCATCATTTTTGTGACCATGTTTATAGTTCAATTCCTCCTTTTCTGCAACTCTATTTTTTCTCCTTCACAAGGGTTGATCTTGAGATCATTCTACAACATATTTCCTACATGCCAATCTCTAATTCAGCATTTATTTACTGTGGGGGAAAACTCAAACTTTGGCATGTCATATGTGTGATGACATCCCAGTGTTTCAATGTCACATGATCACTCATAAGTACCCTGTTCTCAGCTAAACTTTCTTGATTGAATATTCCACCTGACAGTCATACTAATTCTGCTGCAAAAATAAACTCTACACATTGGTAATACTGTGCTTGTGTATCCATGAAAGTAGCAAACTAGCATGCCTCAGGACCTTGTTGGAACTACTGTGATTAAAATGTGTTTGGTTCTGGGTGTGGTGGCATGCGCCTTTAGTCCTAGTACTCGGGAGGCAGAGGCAGATGGATCTTTGTGAGTTCAAGGCCAACCTGGTCTACAGAGTGAGTTCCAGGACAGCTGGGGCTACAGGGAGACCCTGTCTCGAAAAGACAAAAAAAAAAAAGTTTAGTGAGCTTAATACCAGTGGACAAGCTGAATCTAGAATGTAAAAGGAGAGAATTAATATGTATTGTTCACATGCTGTGTACTTGCTGGTTAGGGCTTGCGTTATCTTATTTTATCTCTCAACTTTATTTCCAAATGCCATTAGGCTCATTTATAAGGCCCAAAGAAGTAAAAAAAACCCCAAAACTTAGATATAATTCTGAGAAAACAGAGGATTTAACATCCAACCAGAATGTATCTGACTCTAAGTTCTGTGATGTTTCTCTTAAAACATGTTTTTGCACTGAAGAGATGAATAGGTGTGTACTGTTGCATGTATATATATTTTTTTCCACCAAAAATATCAAATGCTTTAATATAAAATACTATTTTATAGTCCTCTTTATGCAACAGTACTGAAGTATAACTCATATACCATCCCTTTGAAGAGTCAATGAAGTTCACTGTATTTACAGCCTTGCCAGGCATCACCACTAATCATATATATATTTTATACCAACTTCATGCCTCAATAGGTGATGAATACATGAAGCCAAGCTTGTGACTGTGTGGATCCATGATTAACAGCAAAGATTTTTGCTTCATATTACTTAAAATAGTTATGTATCAGTGAACACATTCCTTAATTCATGCCTAAGATTTACCATCTGTACAAAAGGAATAATACCAGTATCTAAATCAAAGGATTACTGTGAGAAATCTATGAGATAGCAAACTTGGACGAGGCCTGGCACGCCACTAGCATTTAATAAATGCAGGAGGCTTTAAAAGGGATTAGCAAATAAACATTGGATTTCATAAGTGGTTAAAAAGTGTAGTTAAGTCAGTTGGCATTAGAGTAATTACAGCCTTAACAACTTTATTTTGGAAAAAGAATCTTCCTAAATCAGGCTACCATAAACCTTATATTATTTCTGTGGTTCTTTTTTTTTTTTTTTTTTTTTTTTTTTTTTTTTTTTTTTGAGATTCTGTGATTCTAAAGACGAGTTATTGCCTATTTAGGTAGAATATTACAGGTCATTCTTACTGAGGTGATATTACCTTCAATGGAGATAGAAACTGGTTCTTTTAGGGATGGTGATAAAAGCCATTAGTGTACAGGTATTTATATAATACATAAACAGATGAACAGAACATCTGAAATATAATTTATGTTGGAGGATAGCAATTAGAAAAAAGGTCCAAATGACTCCTTAGGGGATGGCAATGTAAGAGAGATATTAGAAAGGTGTTATTAGGCCTTAACCTTAAAAGGACACTTGGCCTCTCTGCTTGACTAACTTTTGAGCTCTAAGTAGCAAAAAAAAAAAAAAAATTTAACTGGTAGTCTATGGGTGTAAGAAGAGAACATTTTAGATTTGAGGATAGCTATGGGCTACAATTTAAAATAAATGTTTCATATTTGAATGGCATTTCTTGCCCTTTGTCATGTTTATTTAAACATGATAATTTTATTTTTCTCTTCTGTCGTACCTGGCTGCTGCCTGTGTGGCCTAGAAAACAGCAATGATTCAGGAGGTGATGAGATCTCACAACTACAGAAACTTGTTTTTTTCTTTCTTTCTTTTTTTTTTTTTTTTTTTTTTTTTTGGTCTTTTTGGGAGACGAGGGGTCTCCCTGTAGCCCCAGCTGTCCTGGAACTCACTCTGTAGACTAAGCTGGCCTTGAACTCACAAAGATCTGCCTGCCTCTGCCTCCCAAGGGCTAGGATTAAAGGCGTGCGCCACTATGCCCAGCAGAAACTAGTGTTTTTTTGGGAAGTAAGCAGCAGAGAAGTCTGGCATAGATGGTATAGGGAACACCCATTAATCAAGGCCAAATTGCTGATTTCTCAAAAAACTGCTTAGTGATGATTTAAGTGAAATTTTGTTTTCCCACAAAAGTCTCTCACACTAAACATCTTGAATGAAACTTTATGGGCATCTCTTCTATAGATTTATTGCATTGCCTACAAGGATATCTACTCCTTTAAATGCTGGGCAGAGGAAACTTACACTGTGAAAACAGGTGTGTCTGCCTGTCAGGGACTATGGCAAAAACAGATAGTGGAATGCCAGGTGTGTTATTCCATGAAATCTTTTCTGAAAGACTGTGCTTCATGTCAGAATATGAACTTTAAAATTTCATGGTGAGAATATTTATTGTATTAGCCACTTTTCTGTTGCTGTGATAAAACCACCATGACTCAGGGAACTTATAAAAGGAAGTTTATTTGAGTTAACGATTGATGGTTCCAGGGAATTAGAGTCCATTGTAGTGGGAGACATGGTGGCTGGGAGGCATGGTGGCTAGGGCTGGAACAGAAAGCCGAGGTTCACATCTCCCAATGAGCACAGGAAGGAGAGAGAGAGAGAGAGAGAGAGAGAGAGAGAGAGAGAGAGAGAAAGAGAGAGAGGAGACAGCAAGGCTTGTTGAACTCACTAAGCCTGCCCCCAATGACATACTTCCTCCAGCATGGTCACACCCTCTAAGACCTTCCAGAACAGTGCCACCAACTGAATACTTAAAGCCTATGGGGGGGGGCACTCTCATTCAAACCATCACATTTATTTTAGGGAAAATGATTTATTCTCTCTACTTCTGCTCCCCAAATAAATCCCACACAATGGAGACATAACTTTAACTGAAGAATCCCTTGCATTTTTAAAAGCAAACAATCTAATGTTTCCAAAATTGGTTAAGTAAATAATGATACATTCTTGTTATGGGATATTAAGTAGTCATTACTATTATTTATGTAACCATTTAAAGGTAATAATAGAAGAAAGTTGTCAAGATATAAATTAGTAAAAAGGTCTATATGCATTATGGAATTATTACAAACTCAATGTATATTGTTGAAAAGCAGCTCAGTAGCTATCTAGAAAAAACATTACTAAAGATCATCATCTGTTATAATTTATTGCTGTGTAGATAGATAGCTAAAAGGAACTTGGAGGAATTATAAGATAATATATGTGTTCTTTCCTGGAGAGATTATGGCTCATTTTAATTTTCATCCAAGTGATTTTTTTCCTTATGTAGTTTTGGAAACTTCTGTCCTAAATATGCATTATTATCTTGCTAACCATAATTAACTGATAAAATATATTCAAGTAAAAGGTTATTCAAAGCCAATTTTCCTGCCCTACATTTCCCAATCTTAGTTATTTAAAGTCAGCTAGAAACATAAAATTATTCTTTGTTCTTATTAAACTTTTAAAAATAAAATCTACTCTGAACCTTTAACCCAGAGAAATTAATTATATTCTGGTGTATATTTTTCTAAATTATGTTATTTGTGTGTAATCCATGCTCATTTTGTTATAAAAAGAAATAATTTCCAGTCTTCTGTAGAATCACCACATTTCTTTTAAAGGAAAATAATTTACATATCCTAAAATGAGATACATAAATAATGGTACATGTTTGACCTGGAATGCCAAGTTACCATTAAAATGAGTAATATGAATATTTAAAAATATAAGAAAAGGCTGAGGAGATGGTCCAATGGGTAACTTGAGTTTGGATCCCTGCACCCAAGTGAAAAACTGGGCATGGTAGTGTATATCTGTAACCTTGGAGCTGAGGTCAGAGACAGGAGGATCTCATGGCTTTTTGGGCTTGGTGAGAGATCCTGTTTCAAAAAAAGGTGGAGAGCAATAGAGAAAGACATTTGGGTTTGACTTCTGTCCTCCATACAACATACATATATGTGAATGCACCAGTGTGCACACAAACACACATGAACATTTCTCCTTATTTTACTTAATTAAAACTCGACATGGAACTTCTGTTAAAACTGTTTTTCATCAGGGCATTTATGAGTCAGGGTTCTCAAGAGAAATAGAACCAATAGGGCACACATGTTTACACACACACACACACACATACACACACAATTAAAGAGACTGAGTCCCATGGTATGCCATCCATGAGCTAGAAAATGAGGAATCTGGCTGTGTGATTCTGTCTAAATTTAATGCCTAAAAATCCACGGAACTGCCAGCATTAAATCCTGGACTGTAAAGATCTTAGAATCAGGAGATTTGATATACAAGAAGATGAATGTACCACCTCAAGGAGAGAGGGAGAGGGGGAAACAGAGAGGGAGAGGGAGAGAAAGAGAAAGAAGGCAGATGGAGAAGAGGAGGAGGAGAAAGGAGAAGGGAAGGAGGGAGAGGAAGAAAAGGAGAGAAAGGAGGTGGAGAAAGACAAGGAGGAGGAGGAGGAGAAGGAGGAGGAGGAGAAGGAGGAGGAGGAGGAGAAAGAGGAGGAGGAGGAGAAAGAGGAGGAGGATAAGGAGGAGGAGGAGAAGGAGGAGGAGGAGAAGGAGGAGGAGGAGAAGGAGGAGGAGGAGGAGAACGATGATTTGTCTTTCCTCTCCGTTATTTTATTTAGGCCTTCAACTGACTGGATGATGAAGGTGACCTTTGCCTTGCCTAGAGATTCAAATTCTAATCTCTTCTGGAAATAGCTTTTCTCTCACACAGAATTAATGCTCAGTTAAGTTGACACAAAAATTAACCTTCACATTATCTAAAAATTGTATTCATTATCATGTATCATTACATACAAAAAGAATAAAAGAATATAACAGATACCTGAATGGCAAAGAGGCAGATCTGGCCAGGCATTTAGGAAGAGAGATGCCAGACTTTGACAACACTAAAAACAGAAGAGAGGATTGCTTCAGATGAGGAACAGTCAAGATGTCCAATGTCACCAAGATGCCAAATAAGATGAGGTGAGGATCTGCCTTCTGGTTTTGAGAAGGGAATGAGGCAAATCATGTTCTTTTACTAGTCCATTTACATTATTTAAATAATCACTCTTAGTTTAAAGTGATTGTAGCCATCCATCTTCTGAGAACAAAGGAACATTATTAATTTTCCTCTTGAGCAAGAAAACTTTTCATGATACAGAATGAAAAATTTCTCAGAACTGTCTTTCAGCAAGTACAACATATTTATCAATGAATTCTGTTTTGTGTATGTGTGTATTATATTCATGTGTATGTGTTTGTGTGTGTACACATGAGTGTTGGTATATGCACATGAGCATGCTTGTGTGGAGGTCAGAGGTTGACATCAGATTATCAGATTATCACTTTCCATCTTATTTTTTAATTTATTATTATTATTATTATTATTATTATGTCTTTTTGAGACAGGGTTTCCCTACAGCCCCAGCTGTCCTGGAACTTGCTCTGTAGGCCAGGCAGGCCTTGAACTCACAAAGATCCACCTGCCTCTGCCTCCCAAGTGCTAGGATTAAAGGCGTGTGCCACCACGCCCGGCTTATTATTTTTTATGTGTGTGAATGTACTGTCTGCATGTAGGTTGATGCACCCGTGTCGTGAAATGCTGCAGAGGTCAGAAGAGGGTGTCGGATTCCCCTGGAACTGGAGTTAAAGGTGTTAAAGATGGTTCTTAGCCACCATGTGGGTGCTGGGAATCGAACCTGGGTCCTCTGCAAGAGCAGTTGCACTCTTTTTTTTTTTATTGATGCTTTGTGCATTTCATACATCATTTTCCAATTCAGTTCAGGCATATTTCCCTTTCCCTTCCCCCCTACCCCCAACCCATCCCAGATCATGCATTTTGCCATAACTGTCCTGCATCTTTCTCTCAGTTTTTTTTTTTTTCATTTTTTAGCTGTAAGTGATGATCCATGAGTACAAGCATCCTTCATATGAAACCAATTTGCAGGCTGTTGTGCCCAAACCCCCACAGCCCCACCATCCAGCGGGGGGTGAGGGGTTGTATGTTCAATCAAGTTGATCAAATAAGTGTCCAGACTACATTGCTGTAGTTTCACCATTCACCCCAATTGTAGCCCTTACATTCTACCATGCCCCTCTTCTGCAGATTGTTCCCTAGGCTTAGAAAAGGGGCACAGGTGGATGAGAAGCAAAACAGTCCACTCTCTCTGGAGCTGTTGTCTTGGACTCTGGTCAATTCTGGCTGTTTCCTTTCATGGGCTGACAGTTTGTCCAGGAATAACCTTTCGATCCTACTAATGAAGCACAAGCAGTTAGATATATAGGTATTTAAACAGCACTAATAGTTATGGTTGGTTACTTTGGTATAGATACATATGTTTGGATGATATGTTAATCCATGAATTACATTTTTTCCTGTTAAATATTACAGGGTCTTACTGTCGCTTATGAGATCTCCTAACCTGTAGAGGATGTAAGCTTGTGGCATCAGCCATGGGTTATTCCTCCAAGGAGAGAGCCAATAGCCAATTAGGTTTGGGATATACAGGCATATGGCTGCCTCTGCTGCACAGTATTTCCAGGCAGGTGAGGCGTAGCTGGTGCTGATGGTGGAGTCTTGCTTGACTCAGGGAGACCCGTATTTGCTTTATTGGTTGAGTGGCCTTTGGTAGCACTCTGGTATTCCAGAGGCCATCTGTACACTTGCATGTGTGGTCTCAATACATCTTTCCCCTGTTAACATCAGGTCTTCAGCAGCAGGGCCTTATCGCCTCTCTTCTTGCAGGTATCCCAGTTTAGAGGCAAGGAGCCTTTACCTTTTGTGGGGCCTTGGATCCCCTGGCCAACATCTCCCTGGTAGAATAATCCATTGCTGATGTCAGAGCTCCTGTATTAATATATTTTGCTTAAGTGCATAGCTTAAGGACTTTAGTATTACATTTGGTTCTGAACAGAGAATAATCCTTTTCACAGTTCTTATGTCTATTAGTCAATTAAAGAAGGCAGTTTAATGGCCAACTTAATGGCTGAGAAAGAAAAGATACAGCTTTGCATTGAGTAGGATGTACCAGAAAGTGCCAACTGAAAGGCTGACCTGTCTGAACATCGAAAGGAAGAAAAGCCTCAGATTGCTATAAACATCGAACCCCTCTGTGGATCCTACTTGTAACAACTATTTATAATGAGTCCTAATGAAACTTACCTTCTAGGTGCTGCAAGGTTTTGATATGAGAGACTTTCTTGCAAAAAGGAGAAATATGATGATGATGAGGTCGCTCTCCTACTGTAAATTGGAGACAACTATTATAGAGGTAATCTCCTATAAAACCAGCAGTTGGCACTCTTAACTGCTGATCCATCTCTACAGTTAAGGCATTGCCACCTACTCCATCTTATTTTTTAACATTTTAATTTTTATGTGTGTGAATGTTTATGTGCATTTATGCAAGTGTATGGCATGCATGCAATGTTAACCTGCAGAGGCCAGAAGAGGGTGTCAGATCCCCTAGAAGTGGAGTTGTGGATGTTTTAGCTATGGGGGTGCTGGAAATCAAACCCAGGTCCTCTGGAAGAACAGTAAGTATGCTTAACTGCTGAGCCATCTCTCCAGCCTCCCATCTTATTTTTTGAGAGGGTATTTCACTGAACTTGGAGCTCACAGACTGAGTTATTTAGGGGGACCAGTAAGCCCCAGGGGTTCTCCTGTCTCTCTCTCCTCAGCACTGGGATTCCTCATGTGTACTACCATGCTTGGCTCTTTTGGTCTTTTTTTTGAGACAGGGTCTTCCTGTAGTCTCAGCAATGTAGAGCAGGCTGGGTTTGAACTCACAGAGATCCACCTGCCTCTGCCTCCTGAGTGCTGGGATTAAAGGCCTGTGCCACCATGTGCAGCTCATGCCTGGCTCTTTATGTGAGTACTGGAGACCCAGATTCAAGTTATCATGACTAGGCCATCTCCACAGCCACTCAGTTAACTCTAAAATGGAGAAAACTGACAGGGAGCACAGCAAATGATAGAAGTTTGTTAATTACCATTATGGGCTTTATAGATATCAATGCTTCCTCATAAGATACCCAGAGAAACCCAGTATCCCTTCAGTGGGATTCCTGTTGTAAAAAAGCAAAAATCACAGCAGAACAGTAGAAAACCTAAATCAAGGGAACACTTATAAAGGAACTGGCATGTACTAAATGTCAGATTGATGAAACAAGGAATGACCAAGGATCCATTTCTTGCTGGGATGCTAAAGAGATATAACATGTAAATTTGATATATGACCCTAGTTTGTATACTAAAGATTATTTGTAAATCTCAGAATAAGGATATATATATATATATATATATATATATTATTTTCTAATGTGTATAAAAAAATACAAGAACCTCCAAGCAGTCAACATCCTTACTTCTTTCTGTCTTGAAATTTTGCCTGGCCTAATCCTGTAGACAGGATATAACAGATTCCCCCTCCATTACACTGCTCTACAATGATATAACTCTGAGTGATCACTAGCATAAGACCATATGTGGTCAAGGTTATTAATACTCTCTTGTGGAGTGAGGCAGAAGGCTGATAGGGCTTTCAGGGCCCAGGAGCTTTTAGGATCTCCTTGAGAAGTCTCTCCCTTCCTCAGGGTTACACAAGAGGTATACGGTTGTCTGCGGTGGCACTGTTCCATAGTGTGGCTGCCTCTAGGTTGCCAGGGTACTCGGAAGTACTTCAGCTTTTCATGAGTTCTCCATACTATGGGATGGGACTTCACAGTGCTGTATCTGCCCTTAAGGTGCCAGGGGATTTGATGGTCCCCTTTGAGTGACCCATGCTCTTGTGAATAATCCTAATAAGCTCATTGATTCACCAGGCTGGACTTGGACAGCATCCTTTTTATCATCCATTTTGTGTGGTGAAGGTGAATATATATTTCTTCTTTTTTTTCTATTTTTGGTTTTTGAGACAGGGTTTCCCTATAGCCCCAGCTGTCCTGGAACTCGCTCTGTAGACCAGGCAGGTCATGAACTCATAAAGATCCACCTGCCTCTGCCTCCCAAGTACTGGGATTAGAGGCATGTGCCACCATGCTGGTTTTTTTTTTTTTTTTTTTGGCAATATATATTTCTTTATTGTCTTCAGAAAGAGTAATGACAATTTTTTTTTCTAAAAAGCCTTAATTATTATGTAATTATATAAATTAGGCTCTGGGGAATATTCTTTATTTGAATTCTTGAGAAATTTTATCTTTAAAATGAATCATTAAGTCCTTAGGAAAAACATCTAATGATATAATGATAACTATTTCCTTAATGGAAGCAAAGTACTACAAGATGTGCCCAACCCATGGCGCATGGACCACATGTGGCTGAGGAGAGCTTTGAACGGGGCCAAACACAAAATCATAATCTTACTCAAAACACTATGCAGTTTTTTTTGCAGTATAGTTTTTGTAACTCAATCATATGATTCTTGAACATGAACTTTGTAGCTGAAAATACAATGTCACATCACCATGCCAACAGTTGAACACCCCTGCTAGGCTAACTACTTTGCACTTGTTACCATGTTTAGCTCTCAGTAGCTCTCATTGTATTAGCTTTGTTTTCATCTTCAGATTTACATGGGAAGGTTATAAAGTTCAGAGGAGTTGATTTACTCAAAGCCACCTGATTGCTAATCTGACAAATCTAAGACAGAATGCCCAGCCACTTTTGTCTCAGATGATTCAGGGGAAACCAAGAAACAGATGCCACGATTCCCTGAGAACCAATGTGATTGAATGCCTCTCTTTTTAATATGTGCAAGTCATAAACCAAGGTTTCGACAGCAGCCTGACAAATGGACAGGCTGATGCTAATCTTTTCCTTCTGTTAGATTTGCTTTGCTTCACTTGTTCTTGGTTTCCCACCTTTGTTTAAATAGTTTATGGAGATAGTTCAGACTTAATTCCATTCCTGAGAAAGATTTGAATGGCTTAGCTGATGCTAGGTGGTAAGAAATACAATGAAAACAAAAGACAAGCTTCTATGGGCTTGGGCTGCAGCCGCCTAGCATGCCCAAAGCCCTGGATACAAGCTCCTGAAAGAAAAAATAGTAAGAAGGAAGAAAGGAAAGTTAGTTTCCGAGCATACTTTCCCCCTAATCTTTCTAGATGGTAAAATCATAATAATGTCGAATTTCACCTTATGTTAACATTTACTCTCATATGGAAGAGAGAGAGGAAGAGATGATTTAGAAGTCAAGAACATGATTGAAAAGAAAATAATAATATTGCCAATGTGGGTAGAGGTGTGACTGGTATATCTGCGTCTCAATTCACTGCCAAGGACATCATCAGCAATTAGAGACTGACCATCCTCAAGGGGCCACCAAGCCTAGAATGAAAGCCCAGGCTCTTATATCCCAGTAGAATAATGGAAATGAAGATGTAAATAATGAAACTTTTTTTTCTCAATGGAGGCATAATTTATCACTGAATTTATCTTGAAGACAAAGAGGTGTATCAGACTTACCATTCTTTTTTGTGTTGGCTTGAAAAGTAAAAACAAATGGTGTGAAATCATGAAGGTGGGCTCAGCACATGGCTCACAAATATCAGTGTTTGATGCATTGCAGAAGGACAGTGCTTGATGCAGCTGTTGTGAGGATGTCTTCACAGAAGTGTTCTGTACCCCAAGAATATCCTTATATTTTTGGGACATCCTTCAATCTGTAAATTCCCATCTAGTTGCAGTTGGGTGTGTCAAGGGAGAGGAGAGCTCAGACATTAGTCCCCAGAATGACTGGTACTTTAAGGTTCAATTTCCAGCAGTGTGTTTCTTTAACATAAATCATGCTGTTCCAGTGAGGGAAGTAGTTACATTCCCTTTTCAAAGATGTTTTCCCAACTAATGATCCTATGTGGCTTAAAATTATACTGACAGAAAAACAACTGCAGTGACTTTTAAACTAATGATAAAATCCCATGGATAATTTCCCCTAAATAGCTCGGAGATATGAAAGAATGAATCGCATACCATTGCAGGAAGCAATTCTCTCAATGGATTTTACCTGATGGAATCTCAGTGCATATCAGATTGAGTCAAAGCTTTCAACTGAAATAAGACTCTGAAACTACTCAGGAGCAAAACCAACACCCAAGTGACATTGGCTATGCATGTATTTAGAACTATGCATATATTAATAACACCATCCAGGACTCCTGTGATCCAAATGGCTCTCTTCTGTGCACAGAAATACATTTTGAGAAGAAATACAGTAACATAGATGTCTTTTAAACTATTATTCACATTTTATTACCCTACCCCATCTTTTTTGAAATAGGATCTCACTTGAGTCCAGGCTGGCCTAGAACTCATTCTGTAGCCCAAAGTGGCCTCAAACTCATAACAATCCTCCCACCTCAGCCTCCCAAGTGCTGATATTACAAGTCTTAACTGCCATGCCTGGCTCATTCCCCTTTATTTGGGTTGGCTTTCTCTAATGGGTTGGCATTGTACCATGTTTTAGGCATATTCCCCCAGATGTTTATTTCTTTCTTATCTACGTGATGTGTCATTATATAGATGTTCATCAGGTTCTTTTTTTTTTATTAATTTTATTTATTTTCTGTATGTGTATGAATGTACTGTCTGCATGCAAGTCTGTGCACCCATGTCGTGCAATGCCGCGGAGTTCAGAAGAGGGTCTCGGATTCCCCTGGAACTGGAGTTCTCCTGGAATTGGAGCTTCAGACGGTTCTCAGCCGCCATGTGGGTGCTGGGGATCGAACCCGGGTCGTCTGTAAGAGCGGTCGGCGCTCTTAACCACTAGGCCATCTCTCCAGCCCCCTCATCAGGATCTTAACAACTAAGTGGTAGCTTCTGAGAAATTGTAATATTAATAACAAAAACTTTCATTCCATGATTAGATTTTAAAAACAATGTGTTACATTTTGCCTTTTCCTTATAAGTCTATTTTCCTGGTAGAGTGTGTGTGTGTGTGTGTGTGTGTGTGTGTGTGTGTGTGTGTAATAGAGATCTTTTTCTCCCCACTTGCAGCAGATCTTAAATAGATAATTACGTTATTAGCCTTGTCAAAGTGTTCCATTGTTTGACCTATTTTTATGTGTTTTCTAGGAGAGAAATTACTAAAACAGCCTTTAATGATTAATTTGAAGCCCCCCCCCAAAGAGAAAAGAGTTACACAGAATCAAGCACCCAGTCCTCATGGACTCAGATTCTAATGTATCTTCCATGATCTTTGCCTTTCATTGTGAACACAAAATATACCCGGTATTACGCTGTTTTCATTGTGAAAACTACACTGGTCTCTCCAAGGAGACCTCAGGCACCTTGAAGACAAAGAGGTGTATCAGTCTTACCATTCTCTTTTGAGTAGGCTTGAAAAGAAAAAAAAATGGTGTGAAGTCATGAAGTTGGGCTCAGCACATGGCTCACAAACATCAGTGTTTGATGCATTGCAGAAGGACAGTGCTTGGTGCAGACTGCCAACAAATGAGTTATAAGTGACATAGCTGCTTTTGGTCATCTGATTCACAAGTTTTGGTGAGATTTAGAGCATATTATAAAAGAATGAGCCTCTAATATGAACCCAGAGCTTAGGGTGAGAAATCATAAAATGGGGATTCTGGTCTCTCCTCTGACATTTAATTGTTTGGATAATCTTCATTAACATCAAATGAATGAGGAAATTACATTTGCTCAAATGCCTCACTTGGCTTTTGGAAGAATATAAGAAAGAAATGGCTCCTGCATTAATATACTTTGCCTAAGTGCATAGCCCAAGGACTTTAGTATTATATTTGGTTCTGAACAGAGTATAATCCTTTTCACAGTTCTTATGTCTATTAGTCAATTAAAGAAGGCATTTTTACCGGTTTTATAAGAGATTACCTCTATAATAGTTGTCTCCAATTTACAGTTGGAAAATGACATCAGTGCATCTTCATATTTCTCGCTTGTTCTATGGGGGGGGAGGCAAGAAAGTCATATCAAAACCTTTGTTGCACCTAGAAGGTATAAGTTTCAATTAGGACTCATTAAATAGTTGTTACAATGTAGGATCCACAGAAGGTTCGATGTTTATGGCAACTGAGGCTTTTCTTCCTTTCAGTGTTCAGACGGGCAACCTTTCAGTTGCCACTTTTTGGTACATCCTACTCAAGCAAAAGTGTATCTTTTCTTTCTCAGCCGTAATTGGTGACATTGTCCTGATTGTTCTACCAGGGGGATGTTGGCCAGGGGACCAAGGCCCCACAAAAGGTAAGGGCTCCTTGCCCCTAAGTTGGGATACCTGCAGGAGGAGAGGCGATAAGACCCTGCTGCCGAAGACCTGACGTTAACATGGGAGGGATGTATTGAGACCGCACATGCAAGGGTACAGATGGCTCTGGAATGCCAGAGAGTGTTCCCAAAGGCCACTAAACCAATAAAGCAAATACGGGTCTCCCTGAGTCAAGCAAGACTCCACCATCAGCACCAGCTACACTTCACCTGCCGGAAAACTGTGCAGCAGAGGCAGCCATGTGCCTGTATATCCCAAATCTAATTGGCTGTTGGGCTCTCTCCTTGGAGAGATAACCTCATGGCTTGATGCCACAAGCTACATCCGCTACAGGTTAGGAGATGTTTAAGCACAGTAAGACCCTGTTATATTATCAGGGGGTAAAAATATAATCATGAATTAACATATCATCCAAAACATATGTGGTTAGCCAAAGTAACCTACAATAACTTTAGTGCTGCTTAAATACCTATATATCTAATTGCTTGTGCTTCATTAGTAGGATGCGAAAGTTTACTTCCTGAACAAACTGTCAGCCCATGAAAGGAAACAGCCAGAATTGACAGAATCCAATCTAACAGCTCCAGAGAGAGAGGCAGTTTTATCTTCTCTCCACCTGTGCCCCTTTTCTAAGCCTAGGGAACAATCTGCGGAAGAGGGGGCGTGGTAGAATGTAAAGGGCTGCGATGGGGGTGAACGGTGAAAATACAGCGATGTAGTCTGGACACTCATTTGATCAACTTATTGACAAACAACCTGTCACCCCCATTGATGGTGGGACTGTGGGGGTTTGGGGCACAACGTCTATAGATTGGTTTTGCACGAAGGATGCTTATACTCATGGATTATCACTTATAGCTAAAAAATGAAAAAAAATAAACCTGAAAAGATGAGGACAGTTATGGGCAGATACATGATGCTGGGATGGGGGGGGGTGGGGGGGAAGGAAAGGGAATATATGCCTGATCATCGAAAAAAAAAAAAAAAAAAAAAAAAAAAAAATGCAGAAACATCAATAAAAATTTAAAAAAAAAAAATAAATAAAACTTAAAAAAAAAAAAAAAAAAAAAAAAAAGAAAGAAATGGAACATGTGATACTTTTGGTGAGCTCCCTGGGCCCTGGAATAACCATAGAAATGGTAACACGATACAGGAAAGAAAAGAGGCACAGTAAAGAAAAGAATAGATAAAAAGGTTACAGCATCTGATTTTTCCATGAATTTTGAAGGAGATAAGGAATCTTAGAAATAGTCTGTGGCCATACCACCCTGAATGCGCCTGATCTCTTCTGATCTCGGAAGGGTGGGGCCTGGTTAGTACTTGGATGGGAGAAATAGCAGCATTCTTCCTCAAGTTCTTGTTTGGCAGCCATATCGCAGAGACTCTCACAATATATTAATAATGATAATAATGATAATCACCACCATTATACATATAATCATACATATCATTAAAATGTTTTAGTTGCTTTTGGTGAGATTTGATCCATTTACATAATGAATTTCAGTCATTTCACACCCCATTCTCCTCTCTCATGCCCTTCTCTCTCCCACTGAAGTCCTTTATTCACAAGTCCTTTTATTTTCATGTTGTCTTTTTGTGTGAGTCACTGAATTTAATTAGAGTTCGTACCTGAGTGTGGGTGGGAGGTTATTTATGTGAGCAAGCACAACTGAGTGCCCATACCACAGTAGAATTGACACCTTCTCTCAACTGCAAATAGACCCTCAGAAATGGGTGGGGCCTCCTGGGCTCTCTCCCATCCATGATGAAATGTTGATAGGCTCAATCTAGTGCACGTAACAGCTATAATGAGTTCATGAATACAGTGGCTATGCCACATCCAGAGGTACTTTTTTGATGCACACCTCTCCATACACTGTCTTCTACACTCTTTCTAACCCCTTGTCCTTGATGTTTCTTGAGCCTCTCAGGGGTGAGATGTAGCTGTCTTATTTAGGGCTGAGCATTCCATCATCATTATTCTCATCACTTTGGGTAGTTAACCTTTTATGCATTAACCACCACCCATCCCAGTAAGATGCTTCTTTAACAAAGGTAGTGAGCAGAGCTAATTTCAAATGGTGAACTGGAGCAGGGCCAGCACCATCATGTCCTAAAAGCCCATTATGTCCCACCCCTAGCAATGTGTGTGTTATGATAATCACTGAACGGGGTTATTATTATTATTATAATTTTACCAATGATGAAATTGGTATTCAAATATTCAAGGGGCTCTGTAGTTAAGAGCACTGGCTGTTCTTGTAGAAGACCCAGGTTTGAATCCCAGCACCCATATGGCAGCTAACAACTGCCCAATAACTCCAGTTCCAGGGAATCCGATGCCCTCTTTTGTCCTCCAAGGGCCCTGCACGACATGGGTGCACTTACATACATTTAAGCATAATACTCATATACATAAAATAAAAATAAATAATAAATAGAAGAAACAGACAGTCAAAGAAGTTGAGCAATTATCCCCAGTCCAGTCAGGTAAGGAGGAACATTAAAAATAAATGGCGTGTCCATTTTACCTAAATTGATATACAGATTCAACACAATCCCAATCAAAATCCCCATGAGCTTCTTCAGAGACTTGGGGGAAAAATCCTTAAATTCATATGGAAAACAAAATACCCCAAATAGCTAAAGCAATCCTGAGTGAAAAATGCAATACAGGGGGATTGCTCTATCAGACTTCAAGCTATATTATAGGCCCATAGTCATAAAAACAGCCTGGTACTGGCACAAAAACAAACCCAGACATGTCTATGATAGAATGGGGGTTCCAATCCAGACATAACACCAGTGTTGAGATTTAAGGGAAATAATGAATGATCTGCTTCCAAGTGATGGGATGCAGGAGCATTTGTGGTGACATGAAGTCTGCCTATAGACATGTGGTCTAGATCTGGGGAAGTACAAGCTTATATGTCCATTTTCCTTATAGTTGAAAACTCAGCAAACAGCCAGCCAGCCAGACAACCATCCAAGAAACCATTTCTGAACTGCTCTGCCTCATTTCATTGCATATTTTAAGAGGAATTCAAATTTTGTTCTTCGATTCTGCACTTAATATATTTCATATTTCTTAGAGTCACTGACACCAGTCTTTGTAACACAGATGTTATTGAAACATGATGGCTATGAAGTAATTGTCAGCCTGAGTGAGGCTCAATGGTTGTGAATCTTGCATAGACCATGGTGCTGTTCCACCCACTTTGTCCTACCTGCTGGGGAAGGCGAGGGCGCAACCACCTTGATGTTTTCAGGCTTCAGTGAACACAGAGAGTACTAGCTTCCTATAAGGAAAAACAGACTCATTTCAAAGTCCTCCCTAATCTTCAAACCCAAATGGGAGTCTACGTGGGACCCACTGCCACTGTGAATTATTGCCAATGATCAATGTGTCTATCTATGCCCATGGAGGATTGGCAGTGTGGTGCTGAGGAATAAAGAGAACAGGCCTGTGGTACCAGCTCCTTTGTAGATTGTGTTGTTTAAATGTTCTGAGTCTCAAAAAATTGTTCTGAGTCTCAAAAAATTGTTGAGTCTCAGTTGACTCATCTGCACCATGTGAGCGTTAGTCTTAACCCATCAGCAAGTTTTGAAGACACAGCATAAAAATTAATGCACAGTGCATATAATTAAGGCACTTAAAATGTGAATGTGGATAATACTTAGGTATTATGGTTTTTTTTTGAGATTTACAAAATAGATATTTAATGTAGGAGTAATACTATTTCAGCCTCAGCCTTTAACGGCTGCGCTATCCCAACAGCCCATGAGTAATACTATTTCTACCATAAACCATGTCTGAACTTTCTGTGTGCCATTCAATGATGATAAATAGCTTTGGAATTATGACTCAAATAAGTATATACGTCACTCCCTATTTAATTTATTGGTTGTTGCTGTCTGGTTTTATATTGGGCATAAAATGTTGTAAATTATTCCTTCCTCTTGTGTAACAGGACTCAAGGAACCGGCCCTACCCTCTGCCTTGCACAAGTTTTGGTATCATGTAATGATAAGCAGCATCTACTATCCTCTACTATGCAAATGATTGCTAACCAGATCAATTGAAACTTCCTATAATGCCCCTTGATTCTCTTGTATGGGAGAATCCAGGCTCTGTCTGAAGCAATATCCTCTTATATTAAGCACTCTGGGGGAAAATAGCTGCAAAGTGCTCTTCAAACACAAGGCATTAGAATGACTGATGAATATAGCCTCATCATTGTTACACCTCCACCAGAAGAATTGTGACATTTATATTGAAAAAGAAGCACAACACAGCATAAAACCACCCTTTGTGTAGAATTTCAGCTATTGTAAAAAGTGTTTGAAGCAGCCCAGGCCTGAGTGGAGGTACTTGCCAAGTAAGTGGATTGCACTATGTGCTGGAAAGAAAATCCAAGAATCCACTGCAGGATTTATGTCTCCTGTTTTGCAGAGTTGGGCTTGCTTCATTCCTATGATCTTCATCCTCAGCTACATGCCTAGGGGACAGAGTGTGTGCTTTTGACTGCAGCAGTACTTCCTTCTAGGTACAAATTCCTTCAGTGTTGCATGCTTACTATTGTCTCACTTTCCCTCTGTGTCTCTTCATTCATTACAAATAGACTGTAAGCCTCTCAGGTCACCATCTCTTTTTCTTCTCTTGTTTTCCTCTTTTCATTTTATTTTGTTTTAAGACAGGGTTTCACGTAGTCCAGGCTGGCCTCTAATTCACTATGTAGCCAAAGATGACTTGAACTTTTATTTTTCTGCCTCTACCTTCCAACTTCTGGAATTACATTTGTGTGGCACTATGCCAAGGTTATGTCATGCTGAGTATTGAACCCATGTTATGTCAGACAAGTACTTCACCAATCAAACTCTATCCCCAGTCCTCATTTCCTTCTCAAACTCTGAGAAGGGCATCTGGCATAACGTAGGTGCTCATACATATTTATCAACTGAGTAAATATGTGGATAGATGGGAAACTGAATTATAATTTAATTTTTTACGTTAAAAATCTAAAAATTCTATGAAATGTCAGATGTAAATCAGCATAGAGCACCAGGTGTGATGGCATATGCCGATAATTCCAGCACTTGAGAGGTGGAGGCAGAAAGACCGAATGTTCAAGGCCAGCCTGTCCTCCCTAGTGAGACCCTGTCAGAAACCAAGCAAGCAAGCAAGAAAGCAAGCAAGCAACCAACCAACCAACCAATAAAGGCTAACAGAATGATTAACTGAATAAACTACCTGGCCTCACATTATGAATGCCTCGTGACTCTCCATCTTCACATTCTCCTTACTTTCTCTCAGAGAAGTCAATACTCTGAACTTCATGTTTATAATTTCTGTCTATAAATTTACTACATTAGACTCTCCAGAAAAAATGCAATGCCATTTTGACTTTTTAAATACTTGCCAAATATCTTTATATTACCCTAAAGTATGCACTTATAATCAAAGCATATTTGCAAGATAAATATAAGCAGACATACTTCATTTTAGTGTAGTGTCTGCCCTGCATAGATGTATCATTTTGTATTCATTCTCATGCTAAGGATACTAGGAACATTCTTATTCACAGATCCACTAGCACTTGTGCTCAGGATTCTGCAGGGTACACCCTGAGGGGCTGAACTGCTGTGTCCTGGGGGTCACAGATGCTTTTGTCAGATGGCTGGATAGGGATCCAAAGCTGTTGTAAGAATGTACTCTCAGGGGCTGTAGAGATGGCCTAGCGGTAAAGAGAGCCGACTGCTCTTACAGAGGACCTGGGTTCGATCCCCACCACCCACATGGCGGCTAAGAACCATCTGTAACCCCAATTCCAGGAGAACTCCAGTTCCAGGGGAATCTGACACCCTCTTCTGACCTCTGTGGCATTGCACAACATGGGTGCACAGACCTACATGCAGACAGTACATTCATACACATAAATAAATAAATAAAATATTAAAAAAAGAAAAAGAATGTACTCTCCCAGGCCACTGCTGGTGGGAATATAAACTCATACAGCCACTATGGAAAACAGTGTGGAGAACCCTTAAAAGGCTCAAAATGAGCCTTACCACCTGACCCAGTCATACCATTCCTGGGTATATACCCCCAAAACTCATCCTACCGCAAAGATACATGCAAATCCATGTTTATTGCAGCTCTCTTTACAATAGGGAAGAGCTGGAACCAACCCAAATGCCCCTCAACAGATGAGTGGATGACAAAAATATGTACATCTACACAATGGAGTACTATTTGTAAAGAAAGGTGGCATTATGAACTTTGCAGTTAAATGGATGGAGATTGAAGCCATTATGCTGAGTGAGGTGAGACAGTCCCAGAAAGACAAACAGAGAATGGTTTCCCTCATTTGTAGATGCTAACACTAAATCCCTCAGACAAAAGGCAAGCTGAATGACAATATTGTTATATTTCTGTTTATCTGAAAGCAACTGTGTTGTTATAATGTGAATCTCTCAACGGGCTCTAGAATCCACCTACCAATTATTCTCAGACTCTGTAATTACTGTATATGGGTGAATATTATGTATCTGTATTTTAGAGTAATGTAAATTTAATGGAGGAAAATGTGAATTCCTAAGCATAAAAAGAAAAGACTGAGAGAAAGATGCAGGACAGTTATGGCAGAATGCATGGTCTGCGGTGGGGTGGGATGGGGTGGTGTGGGGGGAAGGGAAAGGGGAATATGCCTGAACTGAATTAAAATATATGTGAAATACACAAAACATCAATAAAAAATGGAGATAAAAGAAGAATGTACTCTCCCATGCATTACATCTAAAAAATTTAATTTCTTCCAGCATCAATATTTACTTCTCCAAGTGATGAGTTTTTCAAGAAGTCTATCCTCACTGCTGAACTTGCATAGGGTCCTCTGAGGTAGGCCATTAGTGGAGGGCCCAGGGCTCTGGCCCCCAGTAGCCTCATGACTCCCTCTTCCTCCTCAGCTATTTTAGGAGCTGAAGTCACCATGCTTCTACAGCACTGAAGTTCTTTCTTCTGATCCTCAGTTGTGATAGGTGGTTCACTCTCATTTCTACCAAAATGGAAGGTTGGCTTTAATGGCAAGGAGTTACCTTCATCTAAGTGTGACCTGTATTGGCAGAACTGATTCTGATTCTTTTCATATGTCCCTGGTCCTCCTGTGGTCTGACACCCTTAAATCCTATTGCATTGTCTATTGGGATGGTATCTCTGCAGGGTGGCACTGTTACTGCTAAGATTCTGTGGTTTCAGCTTAATGCCTTTCAACTGCAATTTATTCAAGGCTATAATGTAAAATAGAGGGTGTTAAAATAAATTTGGTCATGTAGTATTCAGGCCGTATTTCAAAAGGAAAACCTGTGGTAAGATAATCATGTAAATAAGTATTAGCTTTCCTAAGTACTATATCATGATTTATAACTGGTATTTTTTCTCTTCTATTACTTTTTCTCACCAAATGCAATGAAATAGAAGGTTTAACCATGCTTAAAAATATTTTTCTACACGTTTATACTTGACCTTGTTTCTAATTAGGATTTGGAATGACTAATTCCTTTTAGGTCATTTGTTACTAATGCAAACTTGCCTCTCCAAGGACAGAAACCACAATGTGCATCAACGAACAACACACAGACTGATGATGTACAAGAACTGAGCTCAGAACAATGGTCAGAATAAGAAACAAGAAACAGGACACTATTAGAACCTCAACCCCAGAGTGTGTCTTTGCTGTCATTATCCCCAAAACACCTGCAGAAATATTCTCTCCTTATATTTTTCTCCCTTAAACCAAACTTCTCTTTTTGCTTATGAGTTCAATGAAAGTCAAAGAGATGCAATGACTCACCTGGGTCACACAGGAAGAGCTGGGTCTGGTACTTGGGCTCTTTGATACCCTATCTGATATCCATTCTGTCATGATTTATTCCACCTGCTCTTATTTTCTCTTTCACTGACCTGTGGCAAGAAATGGAGCCACCTTTAGAATGGCACACTTTATACCTTCACTGAAGATCGCTAGCCCTCTACCCATACTGGGTTCCTGCTCTTCTAGCATCTGCCTGCTCTTGGAACTCTTTACGCAGTTCACATACTTGGATGCACGTGTGTGTTTCAGGATTTGAGTAGAAAGGCACAAAGTATTTCCTGTCCAGTACTCTCCTGATGGAAATGGTCCATCGTGTATCATGTTAGCTATCTTTGCCTTTTCTTCAAGGGAGACAGTTGGGTCATTAACAAGTTATTATGAAGTGTGTGACGCAAGGTTTAACACTCTCCTGGGCTGGGCTGGAATCCAGTAACATTCAATAGGTAGCGAAGTTCAGCATCCAGATGGAAAGCCCTTTCTATGTCAGCAGTCTTGAATGTCTTGGTTCATCAAATTTTCAGGGTAGTATATATAGCACAGCAGAAAGATCCTGAGGCCTCACAGTCAGATAAACCAGAGTGGTTTTAGTGAGCTTTTCAAAATTATCATACCAAGGAGTGGGTCTCATTATGGCATTTTCATATGTGCTTTGTTCTTGATCCTGCTCTCTCCTGCCCTCCTCCATCTCTCTGCCCTCTCTTCCTCCACCCCCAATCACCCCTCTTCTGCTTTCATGTCACATATATTCCATTACTCTCTTCCACATGTAAATTTCTTGCCTGCCCCCTCTCATTTTCTCCTTTTTAATTTCACAACCTTTCCCCCTTCCTCCATACACATCCACAGTTTTCCTGTGCATAACCAGTGTGGCTTTGGCCAAGTCAGTTCAGCTCTCTAAATCTTGTTCCTTAGTGTGGCTCAGCATTGGGATAATTATGCAAATCAATGAGCACAGTATCTGGCACCCCAGTGCTCTTGACTGCCCAAAATCCTCTATGCTTACCTGGGGGTCAGCAGTTTCCACTTAGCATCTATATAATTTCTGACAATATTATTTTGTATTGGGCTGAAAATAATAGTACTTTAAAAATATATAACATGGATGATTTTTCATAGTCAAGAGAGAACTCAGCTCAACTTTCATATTATATTCTTACCTCTAGAAACATCCCTGTTCCTCACTTTAAGGATTAACAGACAGCCTGTGGAGGGATTGGTCACTAGCCAGAGAGATTAGGGGCCTTATTTAATTTTTCCTGATTTTAAGAGTTAGTATGGCCTTCATTGACATCTGTGTAACTCCTATAAGAGGGTTTATTAAAGCATGAGATGAGAACTGTGATGAAGGGAGAATAAGACGCTAAGACAGCCCCTAAATGCTCAGATGTCTGTCTGTACTTGCTCCTCAGGTGCCCAGATTCTAACACAATTTCTAGCAGAGCTCCCATTATCCAGGTACATTAGAATTATTTATTTATTTATTTATTTATTTATTTATTTATTTATCTATTTATGTGTGTGTAGATGCTCATGGAGTTCAGAAGAAGGTGTAGGATCTCCTGGAACTGGAGTTACAGGCAGGTGTAAGCCACCAGGTGGGTGTGGGAATCCAAACCCAGGTCCTTTGCAAGAGAGGTAAGTGCTCTTAACCTCTGAGTCTTCTCTCTAGTCCACCAGTAATATTTTTTTAAACTTAGAGAATTTGATAAAATTTCCAGAGTCATTAATAGCTAACTGAAGTATCTTATGCTGCCAACATAGGGGGGTTAGCATTTCATATGGAGTCTAGAAATATGGAGAGATGTATTTCCGCTGGTGGAATGCTTGCCTGTTATGCATGAAATCCTGGGCTTGATCCACAGCACCATATAAACTGGGTATAGTGGCACATATCTCTAATTATAGGACTTGGGAGGTGGAGGCAGGGCAAGGAGAATCAAGGAGCAAGTTCATGCACAGAATGGGCTATATAAAGTCCTATGTCAAAATCAAAACAAAGCTGAATAAAACAAGAGGGGATAGGATTTACCACATATGACACATTTCAACTTCTGCCCACAGAGACTAGCAATCGGTTTCTTGTTCAAACACCTCTTTTTACAATAATTCATGACCATACCCACATAAATTTGCATTTATAATACACGTGTACAAATATACACTTCCATAGGAAACCAGGGTCTCCACCATAGTGACAGTCCTTTGTTTTCTATAAGGAAGATTGGACTTTAAGTTATACAGTACAGCTTTTCAGCCCAACTATTTTTTTCTCTTTCCAACTCCTAAGTAATATGAGAGAAAATCATGAGACACATTAAATAAATAATTAATTTCATAGGCAAATCTCTGCCTTGAAACATTTTTAAGTTGGCAATTTTAAGAAAGTATCTATGGAATCAGGGAAACAGTTGCACTCGTCAGTAATCATTTTACTTAGAATATATAAAATTGATTTTAAAAGAGGGAAATAAACCAGCAGCTATTAAGAGTTTTACTGGGGCAAATGAAAGTTCCAAGTTTTGTTGGAGAAGCATAAAAAGACTCTAATAGGAGTTGGTTTTATGGGCCTTCATGTCCATTTAAACCAGGGGCAGGCAATGAACGTGAGGGATAGCCTGATGGGTTGGACTCTCACTGATGCCCTGTGCAGCTTTGAGTGGACTTGCTGACTTTTTTTTTAAAATATTTTTTTTCTTAAATTTTATTTGTTTTTGTATGTGTATGAATGCACTGTCTGCTTGCAGGTTTGTGCACCCATGTCGTGCAATGCCGCGGAGGTCAGAAGAGGGTGTCGGATTCCCCTGGAACTGGAGTTCTCCTGGAATTGGAGTTACAGACGGTTCTCAGCCGCCATGTGGGTGCTGGGAATCAAACCTGGGTCCTCTGCAAAGCAGTCGGTGCTCTTAACCGCTAGGCTATCTCTCCCGCCCCAGGACTTGCTGACTTTTAACAACATACAGGGTACTTGTGTTCATAACAATGTGTGAGAAGCACTGGGCTCAACACCTTTTTGTTATTATTCTTTGTACCAGGAGGCTTTTTATGCAGTTTCCATTAACCACAAGTAGCTTCTAGCATCCCCCTTGTCTACCAAGACCTGCATGCTACATACTAATATGGAAAAAGAGAGCATTTTGTTCTGCAATGAAGCCTTCTTCGATCAGCATCTACTTTCCATGAACATGAGTTCATGGCTCGTTCAGAAGAATGGACCAGGATACACGATCTATTCTTTAAATCCTACTGATATCATACTTCACACACACACACACACACACACACAAATATTTATAACATCTTTCTGCTCTTCTTCCACAATGATTCCCAAGCCTTGGGAGGCAGAGGTTTGGAATAGGCATCTTATTCAGGAGAAACACTCTGCGGCTTCTTCTTCTCTGCACATTGGCCGATGTTCTCAGCTACATAAGGAAACTTCTGTGGTCAGATTTGAAAGATACATTCATCCTATGTATAGAGGTTGCGTTGGAGATGTGTCACGTAGGGTTAAGTGTCTCACACACTTATTCTCTGCATTTGGCTGGTTTGGGAATACTGTAATAGTATCAATCTGCTGCAAAAGATGGATCTGGGCTACCTTCCTTCTTTGATGAAGGGTGAAAGGTACACTTGTCTGTAAATATGAGGAGGCATAATTAGAATAAAGTAAGAATTATGTTGGTCTAGGGATGCATCATTCTCTAAATGACAATTCTACTCTGTTGTATCTTGTCCACAGATGGAATGAAATGGGCATTTTAAGTTAACTTTCCATTCTGATGTTGGCATGGAGGATTATATCAAGACAGTTTTATTCCTGTCTCCTCTAGGAGAGACAATTTTTCCCTATACCCACCTTAAGACCACAAAGTCATTCAGGAACCATGTAGTGAAGGTGTTTTATGGGGAATATAGTCTACAGTAATCATACGAGGCCCTTAAATAGCCCAGGAATTGTGGCAGACAAGCATGTGCCGAGAGTGAAGAGTGCTGGCATTTTGCTTGAACATTGTATTTGTCTGGAAACAGTTCTAATCAATTTGCCTTTTCCTTATTGTTAGTAATTCACTATCAGTACAATTTACTTTTCTTCACTACTAATCAGTATTGCGTATTCCATATAAAGTCCTCAGGCAGGTGACAGATGCGAGATAAAACCCTTAATAAATATTGGCTCATTTCTCATTATCCAGTATTTCATTCTTTTTAAGCTTTTCATGCTCAAAATAGTTTCTAGTTTACATTTTTATTTTCTTCTCAAAACCATTTATGAAGAAAGGAAAAGGTTATCAGCTCTATGTATTGAAGGAGAAAGCAGAAACCCAGTTAGGTGGTTAGAAGATGCTGAGCAGAAAGCAGGCATTGACTTTCTGACTCTGGGCCCAGGGAACTTTCCAACATAACTATTTTTTTGAGGGCCAGAAGGGAAGAGACAGGTGGGCTCAGTGATGACTTGTATTATTTTCAGTTGTGATGAGACTAGGAGATGGAGCCTTCAAGAGGAGTTCAGGTCAGGAGGCTTGACCCTCATGACCTATGAGAACTTGGATTTGAAAACTCCAAAACCATGTGCTAAAGGCTTGGACATCATCCTGTGACACTTAGGGGAGGTAGTGCAGAGTTTGAGGTGGACGTGAAGTCACTGAGAGAATGCCGTGGAAGTGGATGTTGGGACCCTGGCTCCTCCACTCACTGTCATTGCTTTCTGTCTGACATGGGGTAAGAAGCCTCACCTACCACATACTCCCACTACTGTGATGTCCTGACTCACCAAAGGCTCCAGCTCAACTGGGTCAGTCATGGACTGGAACCTTTCAAACTGAGATAAAACAAAACTTTTCCTCATTTCAGGTCGTCTAACTCAGGTATTTTGTCACAGTGAAGGACGGCTAATAAACTCATCGGCTAATGCTGTTATGGCAGGAATGAGCTCACCTCTTCTTGCTCTCTCTCTCTCACTCCTTTTGCTGAGTGATAACTTAAATCATGTTATGAAACATTAAGAAGGACTTCATAAGTTGGGATCTCTTGGTTGGACTCCTTAGCGTTCAGAACTATGAGTCAATGAATTTCTGTTCATTATTAATTACCAGCCTATAGTGTTCAATAATAGTTGTACAACAGGAGGCACCAGTATACCAGGATAAAATCACTGAGACTCACATTCCTCCCTCTAAAAACTGCTAATATTAACCCTATACTAATCACAATGCTATAGTAATAATAGATCCAATGTTTGAGAGTATGTAGTGTAAACGGAGAGTTCTCATCAGAGTCTGTATCTCAGGTGAATGCAGAGTGCCCAGGCACGCATCCAGGCACACGAGGGAGACCTTGTGTTGGCACCCCAAGTTTTATATCATTTATTTTTGGAGTGTTTTAGAACTCTTTCAAAGGTATAACCCTTCCTTAATGAACATGATCCTGTGGATATCATGGAGTCAATTTGAAGAGCACATATTTCAGGGCCCAAAATTGTGTGAGCCTAGTTGCATTTATCTTTCATGTTATTATTACCATTCCCAGTAACAATGATCTTAGTGGTTTGCCTGGTGGAGCATTGTCTAGTTTAAAAGTGCCTTTGTCTGACCACATGGCTTGCACAGCATTCTATACTTGCTGTGCTTCCTGCATTTGCAGCAGTGGACATTGAGGCCAGTGAGGTTAAGTGATTTGGCTCCACAAAGGATCACTGTGAGAGCAAGGACTCCTGGTCTGCTGCTTTCTCCACTGAACCCCAAGCACTAATGCCAGTGCCCAGGGAACTGTGTGGTGCCATGCTGCTGTCAGGAAGCGCATGCCCTTGCATGGCTCCACATGGATGTCTTGGCCCTAGATTCACTCCTTTCTGCTGTGACATCTTAACTCACTTCACTTCCTGCACTTGAGATTAGTTTCCTGAAACGTGGGGAGAGCAGGCAAAGGACTGCTCTATCCCTTTAAGTATTTGGAAAAGAAAACCCTGCTCCCCCAGACGATATCAGAGTCCTGCCCTTCCTTCCCTAGCCATTGGATGATAGAGATTTAGAAAGTGAGGGAGAATGGGAACAAAGCAAACTCCTAGGTGAAAACACCTCAGTTTCTCAGGAATTTTTTGCATCCGTTCCTGGGAGACCTAGCTAGTGACCAGCAAGCCATCTTTGGTTGGAGTCCACAAAATCCAGAATTATTTACTTTGAAGATTACCTGGATGAAAACCCTGAGGCTCAGTGAACAAGGGAGTTTTCTGGGGTGACAGGGTCAAACAGAGAGAAAACAGGGTGCTTGGTCTCACTCCTGCCCGTTTGGAACTGCTCATCTCATTCAGGCCCCCTTGGGCACCTGTATCACTAGTCTCTTTAGTGTCTGTGAGAGGCTTGTTCTGCGTTTTCTGAGCATGTGTTCATGCTTCTCCTCTACTTCCATTGGCTTGTGCCTCCTGCTCTCGCTGTCCCCTTGAAGTCGTTATTTTCTGCTCACCTAGCAGACCTCAGCTTGGTGATTTCTCTTCATGGAAAATTTCTCTGAAACACTGCCCAGATTATGTCTCTGTCTTCCTCCTCATAGCAATGTGTTCTTTGTTGGTAGTACACAGCTCTTGCAATTTTAAATTCCTCTCCCTGCTTTGCATTTTAATCAGTGTTGAAAGAAGTACTAAAAGCGTACTTCAATATGAAAATAATAACCCCCAGGGGAAAACTAGTAGGGAGAAATCTATTAGGACCATGTAACAAGTAATTATGTAGATAAATCTAAGTGAGTATTGACTATTACTATAATATTCTGCTATTAATAAACTACTATTGCCACATGTAGAGGATTTTAGAAAAGCTAAATTTAGAGCACGAGGGTTAATAAAATGGGAGATATTAGGCAATGACTTTAAGTGAAGACTTTTAATGTCCTTATTTTGTTAGAGATTACTGATTAACTTTTGAAACATATAATACTTTTATTGATGTTTTGTGTATTTCAGACATCATTTTTCAGTTCAATTTAGACATATTCCCCTTTCCCTTCCCTGCACCCCACCCCAGATCATGCATTCTGCCATACATGTCCTGCATCTTTCTCTCAGTCTATTTAAAGTTTTCTCTGCAAAGGTTTATTGTTTGGGGCAGAATTTAACTATATCAGTCCATTCTTTGATGCAGTCCTAATGTTGTTGTGGTTCCCTCCCAACTGTATTGTTCCAAAATATGCCTATATAAACATCATATGTGTACCAGAATTATGTCCTCCAGGAATAAACTGTATGTTAACTCCAATATACATTTAGGAGTTGACATTTTTTCCCTTTAATTTTATATTAATCTAAAATATGAACATATACCTTCTGCCCATATACATTAATTACCATGTCTGAAAGTAAGTGGTAAGTTAATTCTGGGGCTCATTTAGAGATTCACATTATAACATCACATTTGCTTTCAGATAGAAAAAATATAACAATACTGTTGCTCAGCTTGCCTTTCAATTGGGGGATTTGGTACTAGTATCCACAAATGAGGGAAACCATTCCCCCTTTGTTTTTTTGTGACTGTGTTCACTTCACTTAGCATAATGGCTTCAAGTTCCATCCACTTACCTGCAAAATTCATGACGTCATCTATCTTTACTGCTGCATAGAACTCCATTGTGTAGATGTACCACATTTTTGTTATCCACTTGTCAGTGCGGGGCATTTGGGTTGGTTCCAGTTCTTCACTATTGTGAAGAGAGCTGAAATAAACATGGATGTGCATGTATCTTTTCAGTAGGATGAGTCTTGTGGGTATATACCTGGGAATGGTATGGCTGGGTCAGGTGGTAGGTTCATTTTGAGTCTTTTTTTTTTTTTAATTTTTATTTATTTCTGTATGTGTATGAATGTACTGTCTGCATGCAGGTTTGTGCACCCGTGTCGTGCAATGCCGCGGAGGTCAGAAGAGGGTGTCGGATTCCCCTGGAACTGGAGTTCTCCTGGAATTGGAGTTTCAGATGGTTCTCGGCCGCCATGTGGGTGCTGGGGATCGAACCCGGGTCCTCTGCAAGAGCGGTCAGCGCTCTTAACCTCTCTCCAGCCCTCATTTTGAGTCTTTTAAGGGTTCTCCACACTGCTTTCCACAGTGGTTGTACAAGTTTACATTCCTACCAGCAGTGGATGAATGTTCCCCTTTCCCCACAACCTCTCCAGCATTTAGTGCCTTTTATTTTCTTGATCTTAGCTAGTCGTATAGGAGTGAGATGACATCTTTTTTTTTTAAATTTTATTTAGTTCTGTATGTGTATGAATGTACTGTCTGCATGCAGGTCTGTGCACCCGTGTGGTGCAGTGCTGCGGAGGTCAGAAGAGGGCGTCAGATTCCCCTGGAACTGGAGTTCTCCTGGAATTGGAGTTTCGGACGGTTCTCGGCCACCATGTGGGTGCTGGGGATCGAACCCCATTCCTCTGTAAGAGCGGTTGGTGCTCTTAACCGCTAGGCCATCTCTCCAGCCCTGAGATGATATCTTAGAGTGGTTTTAATTTGCATTCATTTAATTATTAATGATGTTGAACACTTTTTAAGATGTTTCTCAGCCATCTTTACTTCTTGTGAATTCTCTGTTCAGCCTTTTACTCCATCTTTTGAGTGAGTCATTTGTTTTCTTCTTTGTTTTTTGAGTAGTTTATATATTCTGGAAGTTAATACTCTGTTAGATGTATCACTGGTGAAGGTTTCCTCCCACTCTGTGGGTTTTGTCTTCACTTCCTTGATTGTTTCTTTTGCTGTACAGAAGCTTTTGAGTTTGATGAGGTCCCACTTGTCAGCTATTGACCTTATTTCCTGTGCAGCTGCTATTTGATTTAGAAAGTCTTTTCCTACTCCTATGTCTTGTAGATTGCTACCGACTTTTTCTTCTCTCACCTTAAGAGTTTTCGGTTTCACGTTGAGGTCTTTGATCCACTTGGAGTTGATTTTTGTACAGGGTGAGAGGTAGGGGTTTAATTTTGTTCTTCTACATATGGTGATCCAGTTTTGCCTCATTTGCTGAGGATGTTATCTTTCCTCCAATGAGCTTTTTGGCCCCTTTATCAAATATGAGGTGGTTGAAATTGTATGAGCTCAAGTTTGGATCTTCAATTTTGTTCCATTGGTCAATGGGTCTGTTTCTGTGCCAGTACCAGGCTGTCTTTATGACTATAGCCCTGTAGTATAGCTTGAAATTTGGTAAGGTGATCCCCCTTGTATTGCATTTTCCACTCAGGGTTGCTTTAGCTATTTGGGGTCCTGTGTTTTTCCATATGAATTTAAGGATTTTTTTCCAAGTCTGTGAAGAAACTCATGGGGATTTTTAATTGGGATTGCATTGATTCTGTATATTTAATTTGGGTAGAATGGACATTTTTACTATATTAATTTTTCCAATCCATGAACATGGGAGATTTTTCCATCTTTTTATGTCATTTTCAATCTCCTTCTTCAGGGGTTTAAATTTTTTGTTGTAGAGATCTTTGGTGTCTTTTGTTAGGTTTGTTTCTAGGTATTTTTTTTTTTTTTTAGATTATTGTGAATGGGAAGGTCTCCTTATATTCCTTCTCCAGTTGCTTGTTCTTGGTGTAAAGAAAGGCTAATGATTTTTCTATGTTAATTTTGTATCCTGACACTTTACTGAAACTCTTAATTGTTTCTAGGAGGTTTCTGGTGGGGTTTTTAGCATCCCTCTTTTCCAGTTTGTACTCCTTTAATTTCCTTTTCTTGCCTTATTGCCCTAGCAAGTATTTCAAGCACTATATTGAAGAGGAGTGGCAATAGGGGGCAGGCTTGCCTGGTTCCCACCTTTAAGGGGGAATGCTTCTAATTTTTCTCCATTCAAGATGATGTTGGCTGTGGGTTTGTTGTATATGGCTTTGATTATATTGAGGAATGTTCCCTTCAGTCCAATTCCCTCTAGAACTTTAAACATGAAGGGATGCTGTACCTTTTACAAAGGCTTTTTCTGCATTAATTGAGATGATCGTGTGATTTTTGTCTTTCAGTCCATTTATGTGTTTTATGATATTTATTGATTTACATATGTTGAACCATCCCTGCATCTCTGGTATGAATCTAACTTGTTCATGATGGATGATCTTTTTTATTAAGTTATAAAAAACACAAAACTCCAATAAAAGGCACATGAGGCTTAGGTCACTCCAGGAACATACTTTACTTCCATGTGGGACTGCCAGTGTGAGCCACCTACAGACACGTGATGGGACCGGACAGCATGGCAGGGGGCAGAGAGGTAGAGGTTTAGGTTTTCCCTAGGGGCCACTGAGGATATGGTGCCCATTACATGGAAAACTGAGGAACCTGTATGGGTTTCTCAGTGGCCGCTACCCTCGGAAAAGATCAAAGCAGCGCGAGAACTGGTCGAGGAGCAGCTTGCGCTAGGGCACTTTCGCTCCTCCACCTCTCCGTGGAACACCCCTATATTTGTAATTAAAAGGAAAACAGGCAAGTGGAGATTACTATGATTACTACATGATTTAAGGGAAATCAATAAACAAATGGTAATTATGGGGCCCGTGCAGCAGGGGCTTCCTTTGCCCTCAGCAATTCCAAGACACTGGCCCATTATAATTATAGACATAAAAGATTGCTTCTTTTCCATTCCCCTTCACTCTCAAGACACAGTAAGATTTGCTTTCACTGTCCCCTCTCAAAATCATGCTGAGCCCGATCAGCATTATGAATGGACTGTCTTGCCTTGCATGGGTGAAAAAAAAAAGAAGAGACCTCCATATTATCATTGGTTGTAAAAAGGGTGGGGGAATACTTGCACTGAATGGATGACTGGGATAGGTTTAGGGAACACTGTCATCAGCCACCAACGAAGCTCTTCCGTCATCGCCATTGGCCATGGCACCATCATCACGAGTATCCCACACTTCCACTCTTGAACCACTCGGGTGAGCCTTTCCAGGATCCAAAGAGGTTTTGATGATCCTGAGGAAAAAACACAGACAGCTCCTCTCACCCATGTTAGGACCGGGTCCGGGCCATACCATTTTCCTGTAAGTATGTCTTTCCACATTACAAGCCCGTTTGAAGTGTTGTTGTGTTGTGTGTGCCTGTCCACAGCTGACCGCCCGTGCTTATCTAAATTTAAAAATTAATAGTAAAAAAGAGCAATCACAAGTCTTTCCTTTGGAGGAGAGCCAGAGGCTATTCCCCCCTTTGTTTTTGAAGGACTCCTTTAGTGTACGATGAGCATGCTCAATAACGCCTTGTCCTTGTGGATTGTAAGGCAAACCATGAGTGAGGCAATGCCCATCATCAAACAGAAGGAGGTAAAGGAGCTGAAGTGTAGCCGGGCCATTGTAGTCTTTAACTCTTTAGCTGTCCCCAGGCTGCAAGTTCGCGGACATGACGGGCCTTTTCTCCAGAGTGTAGGAGGCAAAAATAATTCCTGAGGTGGTATCAACAAAGACATGCACATATTTTAATGTGCCAAATTCAGGATGTGAGTGACATCCATCTGCCATACATGTAACGGGAGGAGACCCCTGGGATTAATCCCAAGGGACTGTTGCGGCAGAAGTGGGGCACATTGATGACAATTTTTTACAATATCGTGAGCATCAGGCCGAGAGTGTGAAATCAGGAGGCAAGCATTTTAGAATTAACATGAAAGCGGGAGTGAAAGGTGCGTGCAAGTTCCTGAGGGGAGGAGAGAAACACATCAGAGCTCTGGACGCCTTATCAACTGAATCATTACCTTTAGCTAGTAGGGCGGGCAGTCCGGTGTGAGCCGAATATGCTGAACAAGAGAATGGGTGGTCTCTCTGGAGAATGAGCATGTGTAAAGTACGCAGAAGAGACCCGACGGTTGACCTGAGATTGATCTTTCCTACTACCTCGAGATTTTTAGGATATTAACAACATATTGACTGTCAGAAATCAGGTTGAAAGGAGCATTAAGTTCTGAAACACTTAGTGTATAAATTTCTTTCTGACTGTGTTTCAGAGCCTTTAGCAACAAAGAGCTGGCACATAGTGGGGCTGTTAGCCATCCCCTGC
>VZQC01003867.1:467335-658129 GCA_009823505.1 Rhizomys pruinosus
ACTGACGAGTGGATAGAGAAAATGTGGTACATCTACACAATGGAGTTCTATGCAGCAGTAAAGAAAGACGACATCACGAGCTTTGCAGGAAAATGGCTGGAGCTAGAGGACATCATGCTGAGTGAAGTAACACAGTCCCAGAAAAACAAACGACGAATGGTATCCCTCATCTGTGGATGCTAGTGCCAACTACCCAGTTGTAAGTATTTCTTGTGTAGGGCCCCCTGAGCTTTTGTACAAAGCAGTTGGGTGTAATGCATTTTGGAAACAACAACAACAACAACAGAAAATACTGCATCAAAGAACTGACTGAAACAGTGAACTTCTGCTCAAAACAGTCAACTTCCCCATGGAAAATATTGAGAAAGACTAAGAGATGAAAAGCATGTTTGGCAGAATGCATGAGCTTTGGCGGGGTGGGGGAATGGGCAGGAACACGGGTCTAAATTTGTTAAAAATAAATAAATTAAAAAAAAAAGAAAAAAAAATTTAAGAGGCATGCCAAAAGTAAACTTAATTTAATTTTTTGTTTGTGCACAACATAGAATAAAACAAGTTTGAAGAGGCCACTTTTTTTTGACAAAAAACAGAACATGGACACGTGACAGTTACAAAGACACACTGAAGAACAGTTATAACACACAGACAGGTTGGACAGACACATGACCTAAGGGTTTCCATTAACTCTGGACAATGAGAAAAATCCCCTTTATCTAAGGTTGTCCTTTGTTGTCCAGGGCTCTGGAACCATTAATTGCAATTATCACATTTACAAAGAATCACTTAAGAGTTTAAGACACCTGCTTAGGTGTACGCCCACAAAGGATGGTGGACAGGGCAGGCAGGAAAATCTGGTGGCCTGCGCATATTATCTGCTAATTTAATGAGAATAAATTTAGTGGAAAAATCAAAAGATCCCAGCCAAGTGAAATGTTACTGCCTGAGGGAAAACTGGATGTTAGTGAGACAGGGTATGGTCGGCAGACCTTCTTAATCTCAGATATAGAGGCTTCTCAAAAGATCCCAACCAAGTCAAAGTTTACTGCCTAAGGCAAAAGCTGGATGCAGGTTGGGCAGGGTGTGGTCAACACACCTTTTTTTTTATTCTTTTTTTTTTCATTTTTTAACAATAAGTAATAATTTATGAGTACAAGCATCCTTCATGTAAAACCAATTTGCAAGCAGTTGTGCCTAAACCCACACAGCCCGTGGATCCCACCATCCAGTTGGGGGTACTTGTATGTTCAATCAAGTTGATCAGATGAGTGTCCAGACTGTATTGCTGTAGTCTTGTCATTCACCCCAATCGCAGCCCTTACATTCTCCCATGCCGCCTCTTCTGCAGATTGTTTCCTAGGCTTAGAAAAGGGGCACAGGTGGACAAGAAGCAAAACAGTCTACTTTCTCTGGAGCTGTTGTCTTGGACTCTGGTCAATTCTGGCTGTTTCCTTTCATGGGCTGACAGTTTGTCCATGAATAACCTTTCAATCCTACTAGTGAAGCATAAGTAATTAGATATATAGGTATTTAAACAGTACTAATTGTTATGGTATGTTACTTTGGTATAGACACAGATGTTTGGATGGTATGTTAATCCATGAATTACATTTTTTCTGTAAAATATGACCAGGTCTTACTGTGGCTTATAACATCTCCTAACCACTAGAGGATGCAAGCTTGTGGCATCAGCCATGGGTTATTCCTCCAAGGAGAGAGCTAATAACCAATTAGATTTGGGATATACAGTCACAACACACCTTCTTAATCTCAGACACAGAGGCTTGTATCCTGAAGCAGACAAAAAATGGATTTCTGAAATAAAATGGGGTTTATAAAGAAAAAAACAATGAAATGGAAAAATGCCAAAATCTGAAATAATCCTTTAAAATTAGCAAAAGTTTTGTAAACAAAATATAAAAAAACCAAAACACGATTTGTTAAAAAGGCAAATGATATAAAAATCTCAAACAAAAGCCTGTAAAAATTAACTATCCATACAAAAATAAAAAATGAAAATTGTATTTTGAAATGGATGAAAAACCAATATAATCAAAACTTGATTACTCTATAAAAATGAATTAATGCAGGCTGGAGAGATGGCCCAGCAGTTAAGAGTGCCGACCGCTCTTACAGAGGACCCAGGTTCGATCCCCAGCACCCACATGGCGGCCGAGAACCGTCTGAAACTCCAATTCCAGGAGAACTCCAGTTCCAGGGGAATCCAACGCCGTCTTCTGACCTCTGCGGCATTGCACGACATGGGTGCACAAACTTGCATGCAGACAGTACATTCATACACATACAGAAATAAATAAAAAAATTGTTAAAAAATATATTAATGCAATTCCAATTGACTTTGTATAATCCAATATAAAACCCAAAAACCAAAACTGTGAAAGGATCAGAATATGCCATTAAATAAATTGCAAGAATATTAGAATATAGAAATATAGTATTAGTTATTACAAGGTCTGATGTGAATTTAGGCTTTTTGCCATGTGGGCATAATAGAGGGTGTGGTTTAGCACCACCCTCTATTGGAAATGGGGGCATACGCAGACAAAGCCTCAAGATGGCAGCTGAGGAGAGGGTGTGGATTAGCACGGTTACAATAGCAAAAGTCTGCAGCATGTCTGTTTGAATGTGGGGTGGGGAAAAAATCGGAAAGTGGGGAAGAACCGCATGGCGGACAGCTGTGCGGCAGACTGGGGAGAGGAGAGAGTTGTAGGAAGGAAGAAAAGTTTTTTAGCCTCAAAAGAAAGGGAGAATGGCATGGAGGAACCGTGTCCTCTAATGGAAGGTGGAGCAGAGGAACTGCGTCCTCTAATGGGAGGCTGGTCAGAGACTACAGGTCTGGAGTGTCTCTGGGATGGGGCCTACAAGCCTGTGAAGTCAGCATCCTGAAAATCACATTACAGGGGAGGCCAAATTTGGGTCTGGATTCTGTCCCCAGCATCCTGGCAGACAGCAATCTGGATGGAAAAACGCAGGGCGGGGGTTGTCCCTGATTGTGCCAGCACTCAGAGACCCAAAACAGGGAAGTGGAATGGGAGGCTAAAATGAAGGAAGAATCTGAGGGAAGACAGGCAGAGAGAAGGAGGGAGAGGGAGATGGAGGGAAGCAGGAGAGTAGGAGAGCGGAGAGCTGTACCACAGTCTGAGAGCCAGTGGATTCAAAACAATGAAGGGCTAATGCAGAGAGAAGCAGAGGGAGGAGGGAGGAAGTACAAGGGGCAGAAGTGGAGAGAGAAAGAGGGAGAGAGGGAGGTAGGGAGGGAAGGAGGGAAGCAAGAGAGAAGAGTGGTACCTCATCGTGAAATGCTAGTTGTCCAGAGAATACAGTGCATTAAGTCTGTTCCAGAAAAAAAGGTTAGGAAGTCCTTTTAGGGGTGAGAGCTGGAGAGTGCCTTGACAGATCAAAAACCAGCGAGCACTCCACCTGATAAAAACATCTCAAGCCCCGACCAAATCTACAGCACCATAATATTAAGTTATAAAAAACATGAAACCTGGGGCTGGAGAGATGGCCTAGCGGTTGAGAGCACCGACTGCTCTTACAGAGGACACGGGTTCGATCCCCAGCACCCACATGGTGGCCAAGAACCATCTGAAACTCCAATTCCAGGAGAACTCCAGTTCCAGGGGAATCCGACACCCTCTTCTGACCTCTGTGGCATTGCATGACACGGGTGCACAGACCTGCATGCAAACAGTACATTCGTACACATACATAAATAAATAAAATTAAAAACAACAAAACAACAACAACAAAAAACATGAAACCCGATGAAAGGGACATGAGTCTTAGGTCACTCCAGGAGCATACTTTACTTCCATGTAGGACTGCCAGTGTGAGGCGCCTGCAGACACGTGGTGGACTGGCATGGCAGGGGCAGAGAGGCAGAGAGAGAGGGGGAGAGAGAGAGAGAGAGAGAGAGAGAGAGAGAGAGAGAGAGAGAGCAGGGGACAGCAAGAGAGAGAGCGGGGGAACAGAGAGAGAGAGAGGGACACAAAGAGCATTATGGTGGCTGGGGTCCACCCTTTATACCCATGGGGCGGGGCCTCAGGTAAGTGGGAAGGGGTCAGAGGATTGGCAGCTTCTGGAGGAAGTGGTCACCTGTGTGCCCCTTAGGATTCTGGGAAGCCTGGACCTAACATTGTTGATGTGGGTCTGTATGCAATTTGCAAGTATTTTGTTGAGAATTTTTGCATCTGTTTTCATTAATGAGATGGATCTATAGTTTTCTTTTTTGGTTGTGTCTTTGCCTGGTTTGGTATTAGAGTGATGGTGGCTTCATAGAAGGAGTTTGGGAAATTTCCCTCTGTATATTCCTGAATAGTTTGAGTAGTGATGGTTACAAGAACTCTTTAAATGTTTTATTAAATTCTGTTGTGAAACCATCTGGGCCTGGGATTTTTTTAGTTGGGAGGTTTTTTTTTTATTACATCTTCAATTTCCTCAAATGTTATGCATCTGTTTAAACTGTCAATCTCTTCTTGGTTAACCTTCATTTGTTTCCAGGATTTCAGAAATTCATCCATTTCTCTTAGGTTTTTCAAATTTAGTTGAGTATAGATTTTTGAAGTATTCTTGTATGATTGTCTGGATCTTTTCTTTATCTGTTGTAATGTTTCCATTTTCATCATGAATACTATTAATTTGGAGTTGCTCTTTCTTTCTTTTGGTTGACTGAGCTAGAGGTCTGTGTATCTTATTTATCTTTTCAAAGAACCTGCTTTTGGATTCATTGATTTTTTTTTGTATTGTTTTCTTTGTTTCTATTTCATTGATTTCTGCTCTAATTTTTTTTTAAAATTTCTTCCTGTCTGTTGGGTTTAGGGTCCATTTGTTGTTGTTTCTCAAGTGCTTTTAGCTGTAGTGTTAGATCATTTATTTGTACCCTTTCTGTTTTTTTAATGTGGGCACTTAGGGCTATAAATTTCCCTCTTAGGACTGCTCTTAAATTATCCCACGAGTTTTGTTGTGTTGTATTGTCTTTTTCTTTTAGTTACATGAATACTTTTATTCATTCTTTATTTCTTCCCTGATCCATTCATTATTCAGGAGTGTGGTGTTTAGTCTCCATGTGTTCTTATAGATAGTTGGGCTTATTCTGGCATTGATATTTAGCTTTATTGTACTGTGGTCTGATAGACTGCACTGAAATTATTTCAATGCTTTTGTATTCATAGAGGTTTTTTCTGTATCCCAGTATGTCGATTTTGGAGAATATTCCATGGGATGCTGAGTAGAAAGTATATTCTCTGGTGTTTGGCTGGGATATTCTGTAGATATCTGTGAAGTCCATTTGGTGTATTGTATTGTTCAGTTCAGATGTCTCTCTGTTTATTTTTTGTCCAGTTGACCTATATAATGGGCTCAGTGCGGTATTGAAATCCCCCACTATAGTATGCTGGGAACAATCTGTGCCTTGAGGTCCTGTAGAATTGTGTTTATAAAGTTTGGTGCACCAGAGTTTGGTGCTTATATATTCATGACTGTGAAATCTTCATGGTTAATTGATTCTTTGATAAGGATGTAGTAGCCTTCTCTGTCTCTTCTGGTTAGTTTTACTTTGAAGTCTATTTTGTCTGATATTAGAATAGAAACTCCTCCTTGCTTTGTGGTACCATTTGCTTGGAATATTTTTTTTTTCCATCCTTTCACTTTAAGTTGATGCCTATCCTTGAGGGGAAGATGGGTTTCTTGTAGCCAGCATATAGATGGGTTCTGTTTCCTAAACAATTTTCCCAGTTTATGTTTTTTGATTGGGGAGTTCAGCCCATTAATATTTAAAGTTATTATTGAGAGATACATGCTGTTTCCTTTTACCTTATTTTCTGTTTGCATTCTTGATCTATGTTTGTATTTCTCCAGTTATACTTTTATTCATTACTCTCTTTAGGGGATAGTTGCTCCTTTCCTCTGACCTTTGAATTGCTTCTTGTATTTTCTGAAGGGTTGATTTCCTGGACATGAATTCTTTCATCTTGTTTATGTCATGAAAGATTTTTCTTTCTCCTTCAACTATAATTGACATTTTTTCTGGGTATAGTAATCTGGGTTGGCATCTATAGTCTTTTACTGGGAATACTTTGGTTCAAGTTCTTCTGGCTTTCATCATTTACACTGAAAAGTGAGCTGTAATTCTGATGGGTTTTCCTTTATATGTAACTTTTTTTTTTCTCTTGCAGCTTTCAGTAATTTGTCTTTATTTTGGGCGTCTAGTGTTTTAACTATGGTATGGCATGGGGTATTCCTTTTCTGATCTTGTCTATTTGGGGTTCTATGTGCTTCTTATATTTGTATGGGTTTGTCATTTTTCAGTTTGGGGAAATTTTCTTCTATTATTCTGTTGAAGATCTGATCAATACCTTTGCCATGGGATTCTTCTCCTTCCTCTATCCCTATGATGTGGAGGTTTGATCTTTTCATAGTGTCCCATATTTCCTGATTGTTCCACTCTTGTGATTTTAAAAAATTTTCATACCCTTTGAGCATTGCAGTTCTTCCACCTTGTCTTCCGGTGTTGGTATTCTACTTTCTGCTTCATCCAACCTGTTACTGAGGCTTTTTCCCATCTTTTCCTGCTGATTGGATGAGTGTGTGATTTCCTTTTTCATTTCATCCTGTGATTTTTTTTTTTTTTTAGTATTTCCAGTTCCCTTTGTCATTCTCTCTAGATCTTTGATTTTCTGGTTGGTTTCCTGTTTCATTTCAGCGTAGGATCTTTTCAGTGTTTCCACTTCATTCCTGAGTTTGTCATTCTCTCCCTTCATTTCTTTTTTCTTTTTTTTTTTTTTTAATTTTTTCTTTTTTATTATTTCTGTATGTGTACGAATGTACTGTCTGCATGCAGGTCTGTGCACCCGTGTCGTGCAATGCCGCGGAGTTCAGAAGAGGGTCTCGGATTCCCCTGGAACTGGAGTTCTCCTGGAATTGGAGTTACAGACGGTTCTCAGCCGCCATGTGGGTGCTGGGGATCGAACCCGGGTCCTCTGCAAGAGCGGTCGGCGCTCTTAACCGCTAGGCCATCCCTCCAGCCCCTCCCTTCATTTCTTTGAGTATGTCTATTATTGTTCTTTTGAGATCTGTGTCCTGGGTTACCTCCAGGGAGAACTCATTGTTGGAGTTTTCTATAGGGCTGCTAGATTTTGTTGGGGATTTTGGGGATTTATTATTTGCTTTTCCCATGTTGTTGATTTTTCTTTGTGCTCTTGGGGTGTGGATTTGATTTGTTGTTTATAGTCTGATGTGAAATTCAAGTGCTTCTTTATTTGGTTGAAGGCCTGTTCCTCTAGGTTGGAAGGTTTGCTGTCTCTTCTGTTACTTTGTGTTCTGAGAAACCTTCTCTACTCTCACCAGGATAACTGCAAGGGGTGGGCAGCACTGGTTTTTGCCTGCTCAGTCCTATCACCACCAAGGTGACTGTGGGGCCTTACCCGATCTGGTCTGGAAGTTGGAGTCAGATGGTCTTGGAGCCCTGAGCTGGAAGTGATGGGGATGGGATGGTCCTGGAATCTGTCTTCCAAGAAGCCTGATCTGTCACTCATCCTGTGCTGGAAGTGACTGTGCTGGGATGGTCCTGGGACCCTGAGCTCAAAGCCTTGGAACCCTGTACAGGAGGTGCCAGGGCCAGAAGCAGGAAGGTCCTGGAACCTGCCTGCTGAGAGGCCTGCCCTGAGATTTGGTCTTTTCACAGTGTCCCACATTTCTTGGTTGTTCTACTCTTGTGTTTTTAAATTTTTTTATCATAATTTTCACTTGAGCATTTTAGTTGTTCCATGTTATCCTGCAGGTCTGATATTCTGTTTTCTGCTTCATCCATTCTGTTTCTGAGGCTTTCTCCCATCCTTTCCTGTTGATTGGATGAATTTTCCATTTCCTTTTTCATTTTTTTCCTGTGATTTCTTTAGTATTTCCACTTCCTTTTGGAGCTTGTCATTCTCTACTTGTAGCTCCTTGCTTTACTGGTCAGTTTCTTTTTTCATTTCAGTGTTTCCACTTCCTTCTGGAGTTTGTCATTCTCGTCTTCTAGTTCTTTTTGGAGTTTGTGTTTCTCTTCCTCTAGTTCTTTTCCGAGTTTGTGTTTCTTTTTCTCTAGTTCTTTTCAGAGTTTGTCATTCTCTCCCTCTAGTTCTTTCCAGAGTTTATCATTCTTTCCTTCTAGATCCTTCCTGAGTTTTTTGTTTTCTCCCCTTAGTTCTCTGATTTGTTCTTTATGTTCTTTGATTTCTTTGAACATGTCTACAACTGTTCTTCTAAGGTCCATGTCTTGGTTTCCTTCCCAAGGGTCTCTCATTGTAGGGATCTTCTATAGGACTGGTTGAGTTTGGTGTAGATTTATTATGAGCCTTTTCCATGTTATTTTTTCATTGTGGCTTCGGCATGTGGGTTTATTTTTTGTTTGGATTCTGGTGCTAGTCTCACATGTTAATATGGAAGATTGGTTGGTCATTCACTCTGCTTCCTGCTGGTCAGTTCCTCTAAGTTCGCTGTGCAACTTAGAATCACAAACACTATGCCCACTGGATCATCTGCAACATAACTCCACATACTGGTCTGCACCACTGCTCATGCAGGGGGATGGGGGGTTTGCTCCCTTGGCCCGTGCACAGGCTCCCTGAGCATGGCTGGGTGACTCCACCCAGGCTGATCATGAGGGAGGCAGGTTGGGGGTCCTGCCTGGTTCCTGAGGCATGCCTCTGGCACTGTCGCTGGGGCACTGGTCTCCTGTGCTTTCCCAGGCCACATGAGCGTGTGCTGGGCTCCTGGGTGGCTGGCTTAGCAGCGATTAACTTAACTTTCCAAAGCTAGACAGACATGCTAATATTAAAAAGCAATCTCTGAAGGAGCAGAATATAACACTGAAACAGCCTTGCAGCTGTTGGGAGTAAACGGGAGAAGTAAAAATCCCATTCATACAAAGGAGAATGAAAAAGAAGATGGACAAAGTACAATTCACAGTAAATCAGAGCTAAATACAGTGAGTGAACCATGATTAAACCTTTGTTTGAAAAAATATGTAATTAAATAAATTTGGGGACTAAGGGGGAAATTTGAGTATTAATATTAGATTATATTAAGGAACTACAGTTTTTCTTACATGTGAAGAATGTTTCTTTAGAGATGTAGGAAAATGTCCTCATATTTAAAAGATGATTTTAGGAGATGAATTCTGAAATGCATAGTCGCCATGACTTATCTTGAAAAGAGAAACATGCAGATAAAATTAATAATTAAGGAAATGCAAATTAAAACCACTCTCAGATATCATCTCACTCCAGTATGGCTAGCTAAGATCAAGAAAACAAAAGACAACAGATGCTGGAGGGGTTGTGGAGAAAGGGGAACACTCATCCATTGCTGGTGGGAATGTAAACTTGTACAATCACCATGGAAAGCAGTGTGGAGAACCCTTAAAAGACTCGGAATGAGCTTACCACCTGACCCAGTAATACCACTCCTGGGTATATACCCCAAAGACTCATCCTACCGCAAAGATACATGCATATCCATGTTTATTACAGCTCTCTTCATAATAGCAAAGAGCTGGAACCAACCCAAATGCCCCTCAACAGACGAGTGGATGACAAAAATGTGGTACATCTACATAATGGAGTAATATTTAGTGGTAAAGAAAGATGGCATTATGAACTTTGCAGGTAAATGGATGGAGTTTGAAGCCATTATGCTGAGTGAAGTAACACAGTCCCAGAAAGACAAACGGAGAATGGTTTCCCTCATTTGTGGATGCTAACACCAAATCCCCCAGATGAAAGGCAAGCTGATCGACAGTATGGTTATATTTTTGTTTATCTGAAAGCAACTATGTTGGTATAATGTGAATCTCTCAATGGGCCCTAGAATCCTCCCACCAATTATTTTCAGACTCTGTAATTACTGTACATTGGTGGAGAGTTTATATCCATATTTTAAAGCAATATGAAATTAATGGAGGAAAATGTGAATTCCTAAGCATAAAAAAAAAAGACTGAAAGATGCAGGACAGTTATGGCAGAATGCATGATCTGGGATGGGATGGGGTGGGTGGGGGGAAGGGATAGGGGAATATGCATGAACAGAAATGAAAAATCATGTATGAAATACACAAAACATCAATAAATAAATTAAAAAAAGAAGATACAAGGCGTAGGAGCCTTATGCATTGGAAATATAAGCATCTGTTTATTATTATTTCTTGCATCAAGGTTATTTTTAGTGTCATTCATGTTAGCTAAAGATGGCTGCCAGCCTCTTCTGTCTGATGTTCTACATAACAATAAGAAAAAAAGAAAAACATTTTATAATGACCCTTCTTTTCAATGAAGCCTTCTTTGGTCAGTCATCTCCATTCTCTAAAGCATGTACTTGTGAACTATGTGGGAAAAAGTGACTGTAGTCTAATTATGCCTGTGACTATATCCTTGACCTACAGGTTTAATGATAAACTGGAGCAGTTTATCCAGCACTGTGAGCCTTAGAGCTTCTATCCTAACACCTGCACTGATTAGCCAGTGACCTTGATCAAGTTAGTTAATTTCTGTGTACCTTGGTTTTCTCACATCAAATACAGTGATGGTGATGGTAATTGGATGTTAGGTAGAGTCACTAAGTTGTGCAGGTGAGGAATGTACACCTGTGGTTTGTCTTTCTTTTCCTTCCTTTCCTTCCTTCCTTCCTTCCTTCCTTCCTTCCTTCCTTCCTTCCTTCCTTCCTTCCTTCCTTCCTTCCTTATGAAAAAGGCCATGTAGGGCTGGAGAGATAGCTTAGCGGTTAAGAGCACCAACTGCTCTTACAGAGGACCCGGGTTCGATCCCCAGCATCCACATGGCGACTAAGAACCGTCTGTAACTCCAATTCCAGGAGAACTCAAGTTCCAGGGGAATCCGAGACCCTCTTCTGACCTCCGCGGCATTGCACGACACGGGTTCACAAACCTGCATGCAGACAGTACATTCATACACGTACAAAAAAATAAAAAAAGCCATGTATCCAGAGGCCCAGCCCCCAGACAAAAAGGCACATGAGGCTTAAGTTACGCCAGGAACAAGATTTACTTCCATAAGGAATTACCAGCAAGGGCTGCCTGCAAGGGCTGTCTGCAGACATGTGGTGGAACCAGACAGCATGGCAGGCATAGAGAGAGAGAGATAGCCCTAGGGCCCACCCACTTATAGCCAGGGGGCCGGGCCTCAGGTACAGAGGAAGTAGTCAGAAGATTGACAGCCTCTGGAGGACAGCCTCTGGAGGAAGTGGGCGTCAGTGTCCCTTGGGATTCTGGGAAGCCCAGACCTAACACTTTCTTTCTCTCTCTCCCTCCCTCCCTCCCTCCCTCCCTCCCTTCTCTGTAGCTCAGGCTGCCATGTAACTCAAATATAGTGCAACCTAGGCTGACGTTGGACCTAATGTGGTCCTTTTGCCTTAGCCTCTCAAGTTCTGGGATTACAGGCTTTTCTTCCCTTAAGGAGGGTACGCAGAATCTTGGCTGAAATACAGTAAACCATATGTACATGACATCTCATTTATTTTTCATATTTTTGGAAATGGGGTCTCCCTGTAGCTCCAGCTGGCTTAGAACTTCCTATGTACACCAGGCTGGGCTTGATCTTATAGACATCCACCTGCCTCTGCCTCTTGAGTGCTGGGATTAAAGGTATGTGCCACCATACCCATCTGGACATATAACACATTTTGCAGGCTTCTTAGATCTGTCTGTGTTTATTTTCATATTGTGTCCTGTTTCCTCCAAATGAGAAAGAGGCTCATAAGATTCAGGAAGCTAACAAATTTTACAAGGCTCAGGAAGCTCATTAAACTTCACAGACCCAGGAAGCCCAGGAAATGACGATTCACAAAGCCCTTCCCCGAGGTTGTATAAGCAGCAGTAATTGTTGGGGAGAGAAGACTTTCTTTGTGGGGCTGTCTGCAGCTCATGCGCTGAGCTCCAGGGAAGCAGCTTTCATGAGTCATAAGCCACGCTGAGGTGGACCTTTCAGTGATGGTGCTGCCTTTGAGTTATCCATGTTCCTCTAAGAAATGCCTCCCTACCTCTTTTCTAAGCAACCTTAATAAATTCATTGGTTTACCAAGGCCAAGTTGGGTTTCTTTGAATTACTGTTGGTGCCCTATTTGAGGTTTGTTCATGTCTCCATAGGAAAATTCACACAAACATGTTGTTCTTTTTATTTCACTTATACCTCCTAACACTTGTAAGGGAATAGTTATTAACTTAATATTTTCAGCAAGAAAGCTGAGGCCTACCTAGCATGGCTAAATCACTTATGCTTGGTCATCCATCTGAAAACTGATGAGCAGAATTGGGTCTCTTGATTGCTGACTTTTTAATTACTGGCCCAGGAATGGGAACTACAGTGAATGAGACATGCCCAATGATTAATTTTCTCAATAACCTGAGGGCTGTTGGTTTTTCTTGTCTACTGGTCATTGTCAGAGTACCTGCTAGAGTCAGCAACTTCAGCATAAAAGATGTTCATAGACACGTTTAATACAGTTAAAGCAACAGAACCAAATACCAAAGATTGGTTTGAGACAGCCAGTATTTCCAGGTGAAAGTTCAATCTATTTCATGGTAGTTACAAGCACTTAAAAGAGAGGAAGGTGACTGCTTAGAGAGCTGGGTTAGGGATCCAATGGAGGGCAATGCTTTTTGTTCTGAAAGTAGTCACTTTGTCCTTTTAGTAAATGATCTAATTATTTCTGGATTATTCATGGACTCTATTAAAGGTATCGCTTAGTTATGAAAAATACATTGCCATGAATAATTTGGAGGTAATCTCAAATCATACAATGCTGCCATTTTGATGGCTTTTTAAATAAAGCCGATTTCAACTGGCTTATTGCAAGGTTTCTCTTGATTCATTATTGCTATCATTATCATTATTAACAATAATAGTGTTTTTAAAAATCTGGGAATAGAATTTTGCTACCTATGAATCTTTGCATAAACTATTGAGCTATATTATATTATATAGCCACAATATATTACCAGGTCTCAATATGTATCAATACATTTTTTTCTTGTAGATGACCAAACAGTAAATATTTTGACCTTGCATCATGTGGCTCATGTGTGAATTGTTCCTCAAATCTGCCTTTGTAGTAGCAAAACATCTATAGACATTTGATAAACTAATGAGTATGTCAATAAAACTTTATTTATAAAAACAAGTTCATGGGCTGGAGAGATAGCCTAGCGGTTAAGAGCACTGACTGCTCTTGCAGAGGACCCAGGTTCGATCTCCAGCACCCACATGGCGGCTAAGATCCGTCTGTAACTCCAATTCCAGGAGAACTACAGTTCCAGGGGAATCCGAGACCCTCTTCTGACATCCGTGGCATTGCACGACACGGGTGCACAAACCTACATGCAGACAGTACATTCATACACATACAAAAAAAATTAAAAAAACAAACAAAAAAAAACAGGTTCACACTGGACTTGGTGTTCCTCAAGTCTGCCTTTGTATTAGCAAAGCATCTATAGACAATTGATGAACTAATAAGAATGTCAATAAAACTTTATTTAAAAACACAGGTGCATGCTGGATTTGGTATAAGGGTTACAGCTTGTCAAAATCTGAGTTAGGTTATGTAGTATTTATTATACTTCCATTTGCAGTTGTGGACTCTAAAGCCAGAGGGTTAAATGGATTTCTCAAGTCAGCACAGTGAAGTGAAAGCACGTCTTGGCCTCATACCAGCTGACTCCAAGTCTGGTTTTTCCTCTGTTGAACTGCGATGGTCAGATCACAAGTACAGAGTAAGTAATCCTTAAGGGTCATGTTTTGTATCTGGAAAGGTACATCAATCTCAGATTGGTTCCAGTTCATCTGTGTGACCTTAATCAAATAATTCCAACTCTCTTAGTCTCAGTCAGTTCATCTAAAGAATGAGGCAGTTTTGGGGCTGGAGAAGTGACAATGGTTAAGAGCAGTTGCTTCTCTGTTGGAGGACTGGACTTCAGTTTCCAGCATCCATGTCAGGTGGCTCACAATTGCCTGTAATTTCGATTGGGTGTGGGGGACTGAAGTCCTCTTTTTTTGGTCTCTTTGAGACAGGGTTTCCCTATAGCCCCAGCTGTCCTGGAACTCGCTATGTAGACCAGGCTGGCTTTGTACTCACAGAGATCTACCTGCCTCTGCCTCCCAAGTGCTAGAATTACAGTCGTGGGCCACCACTGTCGACCAGAAGTCCTCTTTTGGCCTCCACACGCATATGCACACATGCATATAAACAGAAAAATATAAACATAAACATAAATATAAATATAAAAGAAGGAGGAATTTGGGTGACACATTTATAATGTTCTCTCTGGATTCAAGGCACTATGTTTTTAAGATCATAGGTTGGAACAAATATTTTATTGTACAATATTTCAAGTTAATTGGTTATTGCAGATGTCACAATATTTATTTAAAAAGAAGTTATTGTGAGCCAGCTAACAAATATTTACTGAGCCTATCATACTGTGAATGGATGGAAGAAAATATATGACATTTTCTTTAAATAATTTATATAGAGAAAGCACTTCCTAGCACATTTAGGAAATGAGTAAATAATTTTCATTTAAGAAACATTTAGTTTCCACCCAAATTCAGGAGCAGAAGCCATGAGCAAAAAATCTGGGGACACAGACTTAACTCATAAGCTTTGACATATATGGCAGAATGCATGAAATCCTTTGGGAGGTCTATGGGGGGGACACAGAGGCGAGGGTCTAAACATTATTAAGATGTATTGTATGATATGCACAAAAATTCAACAAAAACACATATTGAAAATATTCCCACAGAATGGCTTGGCACTAGACCTTGCTCTGAGTTTAAGGATGGATGATGGAGTGGGTTGAGGAATAGCCCAAGGTTGATGAGGGCAGGTGTGAGAACCTATGCACAGAACTTGCTGGAGTGTGTCTCAGTAAACAAGTTTGATTAACATAGATGGTGTGCCTTGGGAAATGTGGGAAGCATTGATTTTGCATTACTTTGTGGTTTCATGTGAAAAATATAGCACGAGAAATGTCAGCTCTGCCATTTGTTGCGAGCAGGGCTCTGCTCCATCAGTGTGTATCTGTGAGATCTACTTGGACTTTGTCCTGTTCTGAGCCTCATAAGGAAGCACTTTTCCTAAAGTAGCTGATAAGAAGTGAGAGTCACTCTTATCTGTGGTATGTGGGTAAGTTCTCAGAAAACAATTAGAAACTGTATTGGTTTAGGGAAATGGCAGGAATATGTTCTCCTTTAGGGTTTTTGGCCTTTCCAGACACAGATATTGGCTGAGTTTACAGTACAAGCATGAATTCCCCCCCCCTCGTTTGAGTGGGCCTTAAGTCCAATTAGTTGATGGATACCCCAAAGATAAAGCTATTGCAATTAAACATCATTTAGTCATTCATTTATGGCTTTAAAGATATTTTTCTTTGTTCTTTGAAAATTTCATACAGTATATTTTGAACTTGATCTTATCCACCCCTCATGACTTCCGCCAGCTCCCCCTGGGTCTCCTTAACACAGCTTGCCTGGATGGTTAGTATTGTAGCATAGAGGGTCCAGTCCTGGATAAGATCATTGATATCTTTTCTCCTGCAACAGGATGTTAATATCTTTTCTCCTGCAGCAGGATGAATAATGTGTGTGTGTGTGTGTGTGTGTGTGTGTGCGCGTGCATGCGTGCATGTGTGTGTGTGTGTGTGTGTGAAAGAGAGAGAGAGAGAGAGAGAGAGAGAGAGAGAGAGAGAGAGAGAGAGAGAGAGAGAGAGATTTTCCTGGTCAGTCTAGGTTGATTTCTGCATGTACTGCATCCAAAGTGGGCAACGGCTTAACTAAATGGTAAGATCACATTGTTTTGAACCTCAGGTTCCCTAAAGGAAAACTGGGCTGTCTTTCTCCCAGACTGGTAATTTGTAGAGGCAGGAAATTCATTAGTTCTGTTCCTAAAGATGCTAACATAGGGACAAAATAGTTTTATTCAGTCCCTTTAGTTTTTTTCAAATGGAGAGGCAATTTGGAAAAGGGGTACTTTGTAATCAGAGCCAGGTTTTTGTTTTTTTTCAGATGTTAAAGTTAGTAGACATTTTTTGGTTTGGAAGTTGCTATGTAGACCAGGCTGGACTTGAACTCACAGAGATCTGCCTGCTTCTGTCTCCCAAACACTGGGATTAAAGGCATGTGCCATCACACCCAGCAAGTTAGTAGACTTTTAGCATTCAGGATTGGTGGTTCCTTGGTTCATGATAAGGTTCTCTAATCTGGCCTTCCCTCTGATGATCTCATCAGAATTCTCAGATGATCCTCAGCAGCCAATCGGAAGTCATAATTAGAACATTACATTGTGGAAGGGTCTCACAGTATGCCTAAAAGAGATGTGTAATCTTTGAGACTGAAAGATTAGGGCCCATCCCGCTAAACCAATGCTTTGTACTGCTCTATGTTCTCCAATGGGGAAGCCAACACTTGTTGGGAACTTTAAAAACTGTAATCATTGTCACAAGCTTTATTCTCAACTTGCAAAAACTCATGTACAGTAGCAAGTTGTACAAAAAACAGATTGGAAAGAGTATAGTCTGACTGGTGGAGTTTTATGATTCATCACTAAATAGGTTCAAATGTGCTGGAAAACATCATGTTCTGACAAAGGAGAGGGTAATGAATTTTACTCTAAGTCTGGTAGAAAGGGATGGCCTCATACACTTATGGATGTACACCCTGGTTGCCATGGAGATACTACTCTTGAGGCTGAGAGTTATATTAGAGGTGAGAGATTAGTTATTCCACAGGGTATCATTCTAGGCTTACTAAACAAAGGATTTACTGACTGTGTCTGGCAAATTCCATCCTTTCTCTACTATGTAGCTATGATGTGGGTGATTAGAGACAGTGAGGAAAAGCAGGAGGCTTGTGAAATCTCCCCCGGCACCACAGTCTCACCTAGCTTCTATGCACTCAGAAGAGTCTCTCTTGATGGCCCTGGATTTCTTCAGGGTCACTTGTCAACAGAAGCAGAGCTGCCTGTTGACAGGTCACATATGGTTGGATCCTGAGTTCCACCAAGGCAAACAAATCCTCCTAGGTGTACAGGCTCTTTGCATGGGGAGGTGATTTGGGATGAAGTACCATTAGAAGAAATAAGAAAATTTCACCTCCAGAAAGTGGTCAAAGATATTTTGACATAGTTAAGAGCAGAGTTAAACACAGGTAGTGGGCATGGCAAATTTTATGGACCAGTTATTGATGTCTGCTAGCTTCAGTTGCCTCATAATTTAAGATGAAACAACCCATAAAGGTCTACCTAATTTTTCTGTTGAAGATCAAATGAAAAAATTTCTTCTTATGAGGTTCATTGTCATGGACTGTTAATTGGTAGCTGTTGCTAAGAAGCAGTAAAGCATAGTCACTGTAGGTAGCTATGATTCATGCTAGCTGTGTCATCTGTCTAGTTTTTTTATGCCTCAGTTTTCATATCTGTAAGATGGGAAGGAGATACAATGTTATTACCTATTTTTCTAGTTTGGTTTCATTTTCTGTGATGAAATGCTCTGACCAAAACCAACTTGGGGAAGAAAGGTTACTTGGCTCACATCTCCCAGTCCGCAGTTGATCACTGTGGGAGCCCAGCATAGGAACTCAGGGCAGGAACTTGGAGGCAGGAGCTGAAGCACAGGCTACAGAGGAATGCTTTGTACTGGCTTGCTCTCCAGAGCATGGCATGCTCAGTCAGCCTGCTTTCTTATACAATTCACAACAATCTGGCTAGAGGTGGCACTGCCCACAGTGGGCTGGCCCTCCCACATCACACAACAATCAAGGAAATACTCCACAGACATGGCCACAGGCCAGTCCAATGGAGCCCATTCCCCAGTTGAGGATCCCTCAACTCAAGCGTGTCATGTTGACACTAAAGCTATCCAGCATACCTATCCCATGTTACATTTAAGGGAATTAAACTAGGCAACATGTATAAAGCATCCAGCAGCACTTTCTCCACTGTGAGCACTGCCAATTCAGTTGTCATAACTATCAGTATCAATATTATTATCATCCCATCAAAACCCCATTTCCTTATTAGTAGCTTCAGCTCAAAGATTTGATTTTTTTTTTAAATAATAGAATCTCTCGTTTCAACAGTTTTCAGAAAGTCTTAAAAATAAAAGGCTGTTGCTGGGTAAGAAATGTCTTCAACTAAAAGTCCAACATTCTCCCAAACCATTTCTGATTCTGTACCAACTCTGGGGCTCTGGAATATTGACTATTGAATACCTCTTAATTGTTTCCCCTTCACTTTGATGCTTCACTTTGAGGCTGAAGTGATCACATCAAATTCCCAGATGTGAGGACCATTTGGTTATAGCATCTAATACATTTTCTCTGTTAAATACTTGAAACACACATAAAAGCATCTGAATTATTAACTGTTTTCAAATCAATATTGAATGGCAAATTTATTATCTGTATTAAGTATTAAGCAAGGTTTTTGTTTTGTTTTGTTTTTTGGTCCTTCTTTTTGAGACAGGGTCTACCTGTACCTCTGGCTATCCTGGAACTCAGTCTGTAGACCAGGCTAGCCTTGAACTCACAGAGATCTGCCTGCCTCTGCTTCCCAAGTACTAGGATTAAAGGCATGCGCCATCATGCCCAGCCTAAAGCAAGTTTTGAGAAAAGTGTTGCATAATTCCTTTCCTTGTACAACAGAGTGGGATGCAGACAGAAGGCCGCAGCTGGCTAAATCTTAGAGAATAAGAGATTGCAAAGTGTGGGTCCTTGGACTCCTATATTAAACCTCACCTGTTTAGGGACCATTGTGGAAGAGGGGGGCAGAAAGATTGTAAGAGCCAAGTTTGGTCCATGAGTGTAGAAAAACGAAGGCCTCCAGGCCACTGGAAGCTTGCTCATGTGACCTTGCGGCAATGGTAGCATTGAGCACAAGTCCCAGGCCAACTCAGTCTGACAAGGGCTCAGAGTGGAGTCAACAAAATGCCCGGCAGGCCAGCCCTAGCCAGGAAACTTTTGGAGAAGGATTACTACTAGGTGAGGGAGAGTAGATCTTCCTTAAGTTCTCTAGATTGGCTTATTAGACTCTAGTGGATAAATTTGCACCGGAGAGGGCTGGAGAGATGGCCTAGCGGTTAAGAGCGCCGACCGCTCTTACAGAGGACCCGGGTTCGATCCCCAGCACCCACATGGCGGCCGAGAGCCGTCTGAAGCTCCAATTCCAGGAGAACTCCAGCTCCAGGGGAATCTGAGACCCTCTTCTGACCTCCGCGGCATTGCACGACACGGGTGCACAGACCTGCATGCAGACAGTACATTCATACACATACAGAAATAAAAAAAAAAAAAAAATTTGCACCGGAGAACATCTGGGTACAAATGATTGATCAGATAGGGCTTAACATGTATGGAGGAATACATGAGGTCTGGTGGAGTGTGTGTGGGAATATGGATGGCACAGGAGTTCTACATTTGATTAAGATCTGTTGTATGGCATGGACAAAAGCTCAACAAAGAATATAAAAATGCTATAAAATTCAACAACATTAAAATTATGCTGTCAAACATCCCATTTTTCTGGTTGTAATCTCTGCCTTTTGTTTGCAGTTGCCCAGGCAGTCATTAACATGGTTAGATTTATATCTCCTCTAATTGCACCAGGTCACACAGCTTCATGGGAAATGTAGCTGTGGTGCCAACTCTTTTAGAGGGTGCCAAGTCTGTGGTATTGCTTGTGTTAGTGATTATGTACGCAATAAGAAGAATGGCTTATAACAAAGAGATCAGAGAAAATCAGCCTTCCTGCAGCCCTGAGGTACTATTCAGATGTTAACAATGTATAACAATCAGTGATTCATTTATTGAGGAAAAACAGAAAACATTTTCCTTGACGTGAATGGAAGCTTGACCTCTTCAGGGACATTTTCTGTACATTTTGCATCCTGGGCATTAAATACTGGCTTTTTACAGCATTTCAAGGTCTATGTATCTCTTGTAGACTCAGAAATTACACACATAATTAGCGATAGATAATGATCTGTTATTTAGCAGGGCAGAGTCAGTCCTGGCTGTTCATTCCCTCACTGCTATTTCTTTCCTATAAGGCAGTGTAGTGGATCTGTGCTGTAGTTTGGATCTTAAATGTCCCCTGAATGCTCATGTGGTAAGGGCTTAGTGTCCAATATAAGGCACAGAGGTAGAGCTTTTGGGAAGTTATTGGTTCATGAGGCTTCTGGCCTAACTGATGAATTAGTCCATTAACATATACACAATTGGATAGACTGTTGGTAGGTAGAGAAAGCTGTGGAAAGTGGGGCCTGTTTGGAGGAAGCATGTCAACGGGGTGGTTTTTGAAGGGTGGGTCTTGTCCCTGCCTTCTTCCCGGCTTCCTCCCTACTTCCTGTCTGTCCTGAGGTGAGCAGCCTTTCTTTACCACCATGTTCTACCTCCCTGTGGTCCAGACACAGTGGAGACAAGTGGCTGTGGACTGGAACTTATGAAGCCATGAGCTAAATCTTTCTTCTTTTCAATTAGTTTTATTTTATGTGTATGAGTCCCTTGCCTGCATGTGTGTAAGTGCACCTATGTCATGCAATGCCCACAGAAGCAGAAGAAGGTGTCAGATTCCCCTGGAGCTGGGGTTACAGATGGTTCTTAGCTGCCATGTGGGACCTGGGAATCGAACCTGGGTTCTCTGCAAAAGCAGTCAGTGCTCTCTTGAACCATCTCTTCAGTCTCCAAATCCTTTTTCTTCAAAAAATATTTTTATTGATGGCTTGAAATTTTCATACAATATATTTTGCTCATAGGCTTAACAGACCTTTAATTTTTTCCTTTTTTAAAAAATTTTTATTTATTTTTTATGTGTATGAATGTACTGTCTGCATGAAGGTCTGTGCACCCGTGTCGTGCAATGCTGTGGAGGTCAGAAGAGGGTGTCAGATTCCCCTGGAACTGGAGTTAAAGATAGCTCTCAGCCACCATGTGTGGGTGCTGGGGATCAAACCCGGGTCCTCTGCAAGAGCAGTTGGCGCTCTTAACCGCTAGGCCTTCTCTCCAGCCCCTATTTTTTTCCTTTTTTTAAAGTTTTTTTTTTTTCTTGGATATTTTTGTAATATTGATGAGAAAACACAATCTGCATTTATTAGAATTCCCCATGTGTTCATTTGTAGTCTTTGTCCTTTTTGTATGTAGTTCTGAGCATCCGGGGGGTTGTGCATGCTAGGCAGATACTCTGCCACTTAGCTACAGCACTGGCTGTATCCACGACCATTGTTTTTTTTTTTTACTAAATGATCCCCAAAGGTTCCTGTTTGCATTGGATCTTGAGTGCTATAGTTAAGAGAAATAATGCATATCTCAGTGTATGTATTTCATTAGAGTCAGAAAAGTTCAATTTGAAGCCAAGCTTACCAGAGCATTCATAGAATTTTGATGACAAAACTTTTCAAATTTTAGTTTCCTCATAAGAAATTATACGTTTAATGACCTAGACATGTTCAGCAGTTTTAACAATGTACATATGCATGAAACATCATGTGATCCTACAAATATGCACAACTTTATATTTGTATATGTCAGCCAAAATAAATTAAAAAAACAGGAATAAAAATAATGCCTGTAGTGTCAGTGAGATGGCTTAGCTTCCCGAGAAGATGACTTCAGTTTGATTCATGGGACCCACCTGGTTGAAGCAGAGAACTGACTCCTACAAGTTGTCCTTTAACCTCCACGGATGTGTGCCTACATACACATAAGTAAATAATAAGATAAATACACCATATACCTGTAGATAACAGTCACCACAAAGGTAAAATGTGGCAAAGTCTGTAAAAATGCATGATTGAAAGGCTCATGTAGATTTCCCCAATTAGGAGAATTATGTGCCTACTGTTTCTGGAAGTGAGTGCCACACAAGGAAAGTTTTCTGATGAAAGAGCAACAGGCTGGAGGGGTGTCTTAGGCTGCTGTACAGCAGGGCAAGCTCCAGACATATGGACCTGTTGGGCACTTTCTGCATCTCCACACCTCCAGAAAAACACAAGTTGCTGCCTCCATCTAAACAGTACACCAAGTTCAATCAGATAAAAATCTGCACCCTCGGGCAGTTTTTGCAACTAATGGAAAGAATTTAGAAAATTAAATCGAGGCAGTTGAGTGATGTTAATTGCCTGGATCTATGCCTCTGAAAACTACTGAGACTTCCACTTAAAGAATTTATCAGCAAATGGATCCAGTATTCCAGTGGGAAAGATTTTTGCATTTTACACATAAATTTTAACAACGAAGGACAATTTCTTTGATCCAAGAAACAATTATTTGTCCTTAAAATCATGCTGTCATGGACAGCAAAGTCAAGTTCTGGTCTCTGGCCTCCTGGTTTACAGTTTTTCTATGTGTATTCTGACACTGGCTTCCAAGACAACAGACATGCTAGCAAGCTGTTTATCCTGCTATCCAGGAGCGGTACTGTTGAAGTGCATGAAGCAAAAAGAGAAGAGAGAGTCTGGTGTGAGATGAAGCTGAAGACAGGCAGCAGGAAAGCTCCGCAGGCCCTCATGTGTTGATTTGTTTTCTAGGAGCCATGAGAATCCTCCAAAGTGCTTTGAGCCAGGGGAAGGAGGATAGCATGATGAGATTTATGATTTTGAATAGATATTTTTGGTTATAATATAAAGGACTGATTATACTACAAGGAACAGAAATTGGCAGGATATATATCTAGACTCTAGCAGCCATTCTGTCTAGAGTTTACAGTAGCAATGGATTAGAGTGTCATTGAGGAAGATTCATTCATTCATTCATTCATTCATTCATTCATTCAATATGCATTGAGTTCCTCTACATGCCAGGTTCTGTACTAGGGGCTACAGATGTCAGAGATGGAGAAGTTTAAGCAACAGAAAGATATAAAATAGGCATAGTGAATTGGGCATGGGCTGGAAGTAAAGGGTACTGTTGAGAATAATTTTTGTCTCTGACTCATGCATTGCAGCCTGGACAGTGTAATAAAAGGGGAAAGACTGAACATGTAGGTCCAGGTGCTTGGAGTATTCAACAAGTCTGCGCTCTGAAAGAAGGTTTATGGATTGCCTACACACAGGTGCCCAGTGAAGTCCTGGATGAGATACTAGGGCAAGTGTGAAGTGTGAGAAAAGCTTGGGGCTTGGTCTGACTGACCCTGAAAGGACAACCAACACTTAATGACTAAGGCTACAGGAAAATGAACCTGAATGAAATATCACCCCTTCTCCTGTTAAAAAACAAAAAATACACGGGCTGTGGGGATAGCGCAGCAGTTAAGGGCTGAGGCTAAGAACTGCAAAAAAAAAAAAAAAAAAAAAAAAAAAAAAAAAAAAAAAAAAAAAAAAAAAAAAAAAAAAACAAAAAATACAGCAAGAGAGCTAAATGGAAAACTATGACTATGTGTACAGAGCCATAGAAGCCCAAAGAGCAGGAGTCAATAGTAGAAAATATGGTGAGTCAAGGAATACTTAAAACTATTCATTTGAACCAGAGCTTATTGATCATCAATTTCATTAACTAGACTAATTAGAGAGAAAAGGTAGTCCTGGAGAACATCCTGCAGAGATGTTGGCTGTGAGTAGGATGGGAAGATGCACGGAGGTAGCTCAGAGGTTTTCTACTACAAGGCAACTGCCCAGCTCTGATATTTCAGAATTTCTCTCTCTATATTCTCTGTTTCACAAAAAAAAAAACCCACATGAACTCAGACACTGGACTATGGCAGGGGATCCCTGGGCTCAGCATAGAGTAGTCACCATGGCTCTGAAATGCAGATGAATACACTGCCTTCATCAAATCATCTCAGAAAATGCATCTTCAGGAAGGCGACATCCCACAGACAGAAAGCCATTTGCTTGGAAGGGTTCCAAGGAATAGGAAGGAAACATTTGACAGCTAACATAAGGCCTTTATTAACAAAATCACTGTTCTGGGTAATGTTTCAATATGGACAAATGTTTCTGGTAATGTACTTGCATTCACAAGTAACAAATCCACTGTTTTACAAGGTGACAGATCTGTGTTCCTGAATACGTCACTTCATTAACCAAGGCTGTCTACTTTCTTAAGTATTAACTCACTGAGTCCTGCCATTTAGATAAACTGCTGGAAGCACACATATATTCCTTATGATCCCTCAAACCTTGCTTCTCTGTAGCTCCTTTGTGTTTTATTGCATAGCTTTATGGTGGTAAGAGGTTACAAGCTGTCATTTGTCACTTTTGGGTGGCAGTAATTTAGCACCTAATGAGCAAAACTCATAAGCCTCCCAGGAAATACAGAAGCTCAAGACATAATGCCAGGGAGGGGGAAGTGGGAGCTGGGAGAGACTTTATAAAGGGAGTAATTGCTCCTTGTAGGTGGAAATAAGGCTGAGAAAGCTGGCTCCAGAGTATACTAGAGAAGGAAGCACAAGGAAGGAAGTTTAATGGCAGGTTATTGATGGACGTAGAGTATACTGCAGGGGCAGCTGATGCCACGTTTGGAGTAGGAATAAAATAGTAATTACGTTATTGATAATAGCTATCATTTATCAAGTGCTGTGTACTGTGTCCCATTCACTGTGCCATGGGTTTGGCAATATAGTGCATTTGCTCCTTACTGCAATCCTACAGATTGTCAAATAGTCTAAGTCTTTTGGATTTCAGTTTACAAATCTGCAAAATAGAAATTATAATAGATCCCCAAAGCCCAGGCAGCAAAAGCAAAAAGAAAACAGTATTTTTATTGATTCAACAATTTCATATAGTGTATTTGATCAGATCCAGATCCCCCTAGTCCAACTTACTACCCAGGCTTCATGTCCTCTGTTATTAAGTGTCTTTTAAAGAACCCTGTTCAGCCTATTCTGTTTCCTAAGTGCTCTTGGATGTGGGTCTCTCCCTTGGTGTCCAGTTAACCTACTCAGCCTCATACCAGTAAGGAACATCAACTCTCCCTCTCCAGCATCCATCAAACACCACTAAGTGCTCACTCAGCTAGGCCTGGGGCTTTCTGCCCACCTCTGCCACCTATGTCTGGTATGGGTTTGCACAGGTCTTGTGCAAGCTATCATCATCTTGCAGGTTCATATGTGCAACTACCCTGTTGTGTCTATACAACATAGTTTCTTTGTAATTCATCTTTCACCTCTGGCTCTTAACAAACTTCCTATCACCTCTTCTGCAATGATCCCTGAACCTTAGGAGAAGGTGTGATATAGGTGTCCCATTTAGGGATGAGAGCTCTGCAGTCTCTTCTTCTCTGCACCTTGGCCATGTGTGGGTCTCTTTGTTAAATGCCATCTGCTACAAAAAGAACTTTCCCCGGTGAGTTAAAAGATGCACTAATCTGTGGACGTAACAATATATCATCATGAGTCATTCTAATTCTGTGTCTATTTAGCAGATTGATAGTAGTAGGTTCTCCCCTATGGCCTGTGACCTGTCTAGCCACAGGTTCTTAGCCGTAACAACAGTATTTGGTATAATGGATTACAAAAAACTTAAAAAGTTTCTGTACGGCAAAGGAAACAGCAGAGTAAGGAGAAAACCTGCTGATAGAAGAAAATATCTTCAAAACATAAATATGCAAAAGGTTAATATTCATGCATTCTGTCATATATGTCAGGGCCTATTGAGTCAACTTTGTGCACCCAGATGTCCCTCGGTGTCAGTTCATCCACTGGAGACTGTTCAGCCTGTCTAGTGTAAGGGTGTGACTCTTGATAGGTTAATGAGGCTCCAGTGGATGGACCCATACTGAAGGACATTTGGGGAAACAAATTAGATTGGACAGGCCTTTATGAAGATATGTGTATAACAGCATTCATTAAACTGGGTGGGGCATAGTAAGGGGAGGTGTGGATGGGGGAGAGGGTCTAAGTAAGATAAAATATATTGTATAAAATTCTCAGAATTCAGTACAAAGGGAAAAATCATCTAAATATATTGAATAATAGATGGATTTGAGTCCCCACCCCATATAGTTGTTTACTTTTATGCATGTGACTCTTTATTTTACATGGTGAGCATTGCATTTTGGAGTCAGTATGATTTTTCCTAAAATGTCTTTATTTTGGCATCTCTGTGACTATGATAAATACTGGATGTGGAAAACACACTATTCCATATGTGTCCAGGGGAAATGGAGGACAAAGGAAAGCACTCAGCGCCTGGTGTGCCACTACCTAGCAGAGGAGCAAAGGCAGACCTCCACCCGTGCCGATGGGAGTACAGCTCATGCTAGGACACGCGCCAGTGACAGCCTGGAGAGTAATGAGCCAGCCATGCACAGTAGGGACACTTCCCCACAACAGACCGTGTGTCTTTTATGATGTTTGTTTGTTTTGCAAGAAGAATAAACATGAGATAAGAAAATTAGACTTTCACTACAATGATTGTTTTGGCATCTTTTGTGTTTATGCCTAAAGTCTATTTGTAGATCATATTTCAGATAGCTTTAGTTCTTTTTCTTTTTAAAGAATTTTGAAGTGTCACTCTCACTGAAATGAGCCACACTCTGCTGCTCACTGTAAAGCAAATGAAGGGCTCATTATAGAAATATCTCTAGTAGTCTTCATAATTGAACAGAGCCCATTCTTTTATACTTTCCTACATCTACACCTCTATCAAGCCTTCCATTGCTTCTGTTTTGAAGAATAAAGATGCTAACTTACATGTTTCTCAGTGTAGGCTGAGTAGAACAGAAAATATTGCCTGTTCTGCCAAAAGTCATATATAGGTAAGCTATTTGCTACAAAGATACAATAAATTGCTCACCCTGTACAGCAGCTGCATGGGTGAGAAGGTGGTGCTCCATAAGCTCTTATGATGGCTTGTACTTCCTCTGTGTATTATATAAAATTTCTGCAGACATTTGGTTACTGTGTCTCCTATTCGGCTATAAACTCATCAGAGTAGAAACTGTGTATTCACATTTGAGTCATTTCAGAAATTTGTGGAACTGCAAGGTAGGTGCCAGGTGAGACAGTAGTGGCAGAACAAAAGGGACCTGGGACTCTTAATCCCCCCCCCCATTTGTTCAGGATTATTTAGCAATCCCCACTGTACTTCTTTATCAACACAAGCTTGTGCGCAACCTAGGTTGTGTACAGTTTGTAGTCCAGCTTGTCACAATCTAGCTTTTTCTTTTTTTTTCTTTTTCTACTACTTTTATGTACTCTCCTTCAAAGCAATCCTACTTGCTCTGAGTTTCAGAGAACTGTAACATGTACAAAGGAACTCACACAGTAACCTTCCCCATTCATTTTACTTCCCTATTTAACTTGCTGCATAAGGGAAATTGAATTTCTGTTTACATAAAACTATTTTTACCACCCACTAGGATAAGTTTGATGATCAAATAGTAAAACATCCAAGTGAGAACTTCTGAAAGACTCTTTTTTTTTTTATAAACAAATCGGATAATTTAGTGCATTTATATTCCAATATACTCTTTTCCTATAAATGATAAATTCTTTTAGAAAAAGACCCCATTATACTATAATTTCAACAAATGTGTATCTCACAGTTTTAAAATATGGTGTATTTTGTATACTTACTCTATTTCATTATATTTAATGAAAGCAATTTTCTAAAAATCAGAATTAGAAATAATCTACCGTAAATATATGTGTTTAGTCCAAAAATTTAAAATTCTCTCTCTCTCTCTTTCTCTCTCTCACACACATATATGCATACACACATACACATATACATATACACACATATATTCATACATAATCTTTTATTTCTTAGAGTTATAGGTCTGAACTCACTGAAAACCATGCCCTAAATTTAAGTGTGGTACATGTTATGCAGTCACAAACTAAGTTGAACTTGCATTCTCAGTACGTGGTGTTGGACATTAATTAGAAAGATTAAACCTGAGGGGCTGGAGAGATAGCCTAGCGGTTAAGAGCACTGACTGCTCTTGCAGAGGACATGGGTTCGATCCCAGCACCCACATGGCGGCTGAGAACCGTCTGTAACTCCAATTCCAGGAGAACTCCAGTTCCAGGGGAATCCAACACCCTCTTCTGACCTCCGCGGCATTGCACGACACGGGTGCACAAACCTACATGCAGACAGTACATTCATACACATAAAAAATAAATAAATAAAATTTAAAAAAGAAAGACTAAACCTGAAAGTTGGAATAGAGACATATGGGTGGATGGAGTTGCAGTGGAGAGTCTCCCTCTCCTGTTTCTCTCTGAAACCTGTTCTAGGCATGCTCATGCCTAGGCAACTTCCCTAGGCATGAGCAGTCTAGCTTTCCCCTCCTTGAAGGCTATATAATAATAACCTCACCCTCCTTCTGTTAATACAATGTTAGTCCCATTTTTCCAATTTGATGCTCAATGATCCAAAAAATAGTTTTGTTTTTCTTGAAAATAATTTCATGCATTGGAAAAGTTGATCATAATGATTACGCATTAGTGTACACAATTTTGTCTTTATTTCTACCTTTTACAAGATTTGCACTGTCTCCAGAGTCCTTAATTATGGAGATCATATTTAGATTTATGATATCTTCTCAAAAGTAGCTGGTTGATACTGTGGCATATCATAGTTTGTAGTTTCCTGATATCTCATTTTCCCCTCTGATTTTCAGCAAGAATAGGAATTATTGGCAAAGCCAAGCAGTTAAAAGTTTGGGCACCACTATGACTAACCACAAACTTCTCCTTGTGTCTCCCACCGCTTCTATTACAGCCATATAAACCTCAAACACAAAATTAGCTTTATCTTCTTCTCTATCCAATGAGCTGCTGAAATCTTATTTATTTATTTATTTATTTATTTATTTATTTTATGTGTATGAATGTACTGTCTGCATGTAGGTTTGTGCACCCATGCCATGCAATGCTGCAGAGGTCAGAAGAGGGTCTTGGATTCCCCTGGAACTGGAGTTCTCCTGGAATTGGAATTACAGACGGTTCTCAGCCACCATGTGGGTGCTGGGGATCGAACCTGCCTCCTCTGCAAGAGTGGTTGGCGCTCTTAACCGCTAGGCCATCCCTCCAGCCCCAAGCTGCTGAAATCTATTCATTATTATTATGAGGATGTCAACACAGCTTCAGAGTTCACGAACGTGATGCTGTGTGGCATGTCTCAGAGGACATCTGACTTCCTTTATTAATGCTCTGGATTTGAAGGGCACAGAACAGTTGTATAGGAGAATGGACAACAGAACGGATCCCATTATTTTATAGGGATCCCTTTCTTCTAGTTTTCATTATATCATCTTCAATGAGGTGGAACTTATTTACTATGTTTTTCAATGAAAAATATATATGTATCGGCATACACAGCAACCGGCTCTTTTCTTGGCTGCTTTTGAGTTTGGTAAAGTTATGTATGTCTCACTGGGCTTTTGATGATGGCATCGTTAAGTACTTTTATCTGATAAAAGACCTAGAAACAACAATGCTGGTGTTGATTTTTTGTTAATGAAGAAAAAGAACCAAGGCTGTACTGACCTTTGCTTATCTAGAGCCCATTTTAGTTTAGAAAAATTCAATCTGCCTGGAATGAAAAGAAAATTGACTTTCTCATTTCTTTTGTCCTATCCTAGGGGGACAATCAACTGAAGAGGTGAATGGAGCTGCCTGATCATCACAAAGGGCAGGCTCTGCCTTTCTGTAACCGGAGAAGAAATGGAAATTGAAATTTACCACACCACGGGCATTATTCCTCCTGAGAAGCAGGTCACCCTGAGTGTGTCGGTATTATTGGTTTGCTTTACATGTTCATCACATTTCTGCTCAGTCATTTCTTATGGAAAACTGGCAGATTCTGACATCAGCATTTCACTAAGTATAGGTGGACTGCCCAGGACATTAATCAGATAAACGTCTTTATACTTGGAAAATTTTTTTTGTTTGGTTTTCTCTTCCATTTTCCCTCTTCTCATTACCCATGAGCTTTGAAATAATCTTGCTCATGCCATAGAGAGCACTCAGAGCCCATGAGTAAGGCGAGAGATTGTTGGTCACAACTTTTGTGTTTAAGACTTTACAGGGGAGGGTTTGCTAAGACTTGGAAGAGATAACACTGTATTCTTGAGCCACCTCCCTCCTATCTTCTCAGAGCCCCTTGTCCTAGATCTGTGTTGTAAGCAGGAAGCACCTCATGATTAGTATGTTTTAGAGCTTTGTGGTACAACATATTAAGTTCCAAGTTCTGTGTTGTTATCCAGCAGTTATAAGACTTCTTAAACTCTCAGTTTCCTCATATGTGAATTGATATATGGTATGCTGGGATGGGTGAGCACATAATGAGATGACCAAACTGAAAAGATATTACAGAGTTCCTATACGCAAGTGACCAACACTTGATGTGACTTGCTAAAAGTACAGAGTGTCTGGTCATCTTTTGACTTGGCAACTCAGGATTTCTATGTTTAACTTGTGTGAAATAAGCTTCCCAGGTAGTTTTGATTGTCAGTCAGATTCTGAAGCTGGATGGATTTTGGTGAAACGTAGGGTCCTAAGCTCTTATTCTTCTCACTTTTCCAAACCCCCTTCTTTTTGTGTATGTTAGTGTGAGGTGTGTGTGTGTGTGTGTGTGTGTGTGTGTGTGTGTGTGTACCAAAAGCCAGGGGTTGACACTGAATGTCTTTCATGAATTGCTCTCTTATGTTTTGAGACAGGCTCTCAGTGAACCTGAAATTCACTGATTTGGCTAGGCTAACTGGCCAATGAGTTTCAGAGATTCACCTGCCTCTGTCTCCCAGTGCTGAGGTTACAGACATGCACCACTGTGCCCTCTTTTGAACATGGGTTCTCATGTATTTGCTCACAGGCACTTTACTGACTGATTCACACTCTGCAGCCCCCAACCTCCAACTTCTAATATATAAGTCTCTTCTGCAAAATCTTCACTAAATACTCTGACATCTGTTTAAATACCACCAGAAACAGCAAACTCAGTACTATTTACAGCAATCCTGTTAATATTTGACACCTTTCATGTTTCTAGGAGTCAATGAAAAGTTATTTCTAGTGTTTTTTCTCCCATCAATAATTTACTTCTGGAACATATCAAACAAATCTAATCCCTTTCCCCATTTCATGTCCTTTTAGATATTTGTAAATAATTCTATGTCCCAAAGACATGCTAAGCTTCAACATCTTATACTTACTTGCTAGTTCCCAAATTTCAACCCATGTTTATTTAACCCTAGCCAAAGACATCCCCATGGCTGCCATCCCAGTGCCTATATCTATTTTATTTTTGAAGAGCTGAATCTTCTTTGGGATTTTGTCTTCTCCTTTTGTAGACATTATTTCCCCTGGTAAGTATGGACAAAGGCCACACTTTCCATAGGATATATTAAATGAAATCTCAAATATTTTCATCTATGTGTTTTTGTTTCTTTAGCCAGAATGCCACAAAACCAATACCATACTTTTAATATGAGCGTACAAGTCACAGGACGGAGATTTAGGTAAGGGAGTTGGTGTACATCTTTCCTCCATCAGACGCTCTTTATAGAAGAGAAACAGAAGAACCAGAGGGTTAGCTGAATTACCCAAATCTATACAAGTAGTATCTACCCAGCTCCTACTGTGAGGATTCTTTTAACAACAAAGCTTTATACTTATGCATGCATGTATCTGAAGCCCCAATCTTTCAGAGCTGTCTTTTGATTAACAAAGACTTATTTTTTTATTTTTTATTTATTTATTTTTTTAAATTGTGAGCAGTTTTCATGTGTTTTTTTTAAATATTTTTTTATTGATGCTTTGTGCATTTCATACATCATTTTCCAATTCAGTTCAGGCATATTTCCCTTCCCCCTCCCCCCCAACCCAGATCATGCATTCTGCCATAACTGTCCTGCATCTTTCTCTCAGTTTTATTCCTGGAAAAACTGTCAGCCCATGAAAGGAAACAGCAAGAATTGACCAGAGTCCAAGACAGCTCCAGAGAGAGTGAACTGTTTTGCTTCTCATCCACCTGTGCCCCTTTTCTAAGCCTAGGGAATAATCTGCGGAAGAGGGGGCGTGGTAGAATGTAAGGGCTGCGATTGGGGTGAATGGTGAAACTACAGCAATGTAGTCTGGACACTCATTGGATCAACTTGATTGAACATACAACCCCTCACCCCCCGCTGGAAGGTGGGGCTGTGGGGTTTTGGGCACAACAGCCTGAAAATTGGTTTTACATGAAGGATGCTTGTACTCATGGATTATCACTTATAGCTAAAAAATGAAAAAAAATAACAAAGACTTTTAAAAAGAAAATATGGGGTAGATGGCTCAGTGGATAGGAGTGTTTGCTCTGAAGGTATAAAGGCATGAATTTGAATCCCAGACACTCACTAATTGTGCTTGCTCGTATTCTCAGTGTTAAAGCTATCAAGAGCCTGAGAGCTTGTTGGTCAGCCAGCCTAGCTGAAATGGATGCTTCCAGCTCAGAGGGACCCAGGCTTAAGGCAATAAGGTAGATAATGATAGAAGAAGACACTTGATCCTCTGCTTTGGTTTCTGTATATGTTTACCATACACTCATGTGCATGTACCACACATACAAACATAGCACACCACATCACTCACACATACACATGCAGAAAATACAGACCAATATTTTTAAAAACTCAAAATAATTTGCATAAAACATTGAATTTATGACTTGTTGAAATACTGGAAATCTTGGTATTTCCTGTGCTGCATTATTACCTAGAAATTATTACCTACCTAGGAATGAGCTCAGTGGTGGGTGCTACAATCTTCATCACTTGCCCCAGTCTCCAAAATGTTTATATTTGCTATAGTCCTCTGGCTTATGATTGTGTGCTTTTAAAGCATTTTTATATATAGCATTTTCCTTGAACTTTAGGGTAATCCATTGCAATAAGAAGAGCTGGTATAATCATACTTAGATGTGAAATATATGATATGTATGCAGCATGCGATATGTATAATAGTTACTTTTTTGTTGCCATGATAAATCAACGTGACCAAGTGAACTTATAGAAGATAGAGTTCATTTGAGTTCATGGTTCCAGAGGGATGAGAATCCATCATGGGGAGGCATGTGGTGCCATGTGCACATTTCCCCCAGGAAGGAAATTTCTGCAACATTCTAATATCTCCAGCCTCATGGGGTCTCCATTGTTAACTAGGTTTCACCTTCAAAGCTTTATACAATGGCTTGTCAGGGCCTTCTTTATGCAGAACATTCCTGCTACACCCTGTCTGCCTTCAGCAGCCTTCTGAAACTGTTGCGGAAGAACTGATGACCCCCTTACTCTTGTATCTTTCATGCATCTAAAGCCAACACCACGTGAATGACATTGGTAAGTTTTGCAGCCAGTTTGGGCTGGATCCTGGCCCAGTTCATCTGTATTACCAGCAGATTTTGGGGGTTGTAGTTTTTTAGGAGAAAGCACCCGAGGCTCTTTCTTTTCACAAGTTGGAGGCTTAGCTTGGCATGGTCTTGCCCTGAAGGTACTCTTTCCATTGTTTAAGGGAAAATCTCTAGGCTTCTCCTCAAACACTCTAATATCCTTATCAAGGAGAGCCTTTTTCTCAGCACATGCCTTGGCTCCAATATTATTAAGTATCCTAGTTCCCTCTTTCTCTCTGAACTGTACATTTTGCATTTCTTTTTGTCCCACTAGCTTCTTTTTCACTGTAGATCTGCAAAATAGTCACCATTAATATAGCCTTGCCACAATTTCTTTTTTCCTTAATGTGTAATTTTTAGTTTCTGTGTATTTTTTTAATTTTATTTATTTTTAATTTTTTATAATTTATTTTTTATTGATGCTTTGTGTATTTCATACATCATTTTCCAATTCAGTTCAGGCATATTTCCCTTTCCCTCCCCCGCAACCCACCCCACCCCATCCCAGATCATGCATTCTGCCATAACTGTCCTGCATCTTTCTCTCAGGTTTTTTTCATTTTTTAGTAATAAGTGATAATTTATGAGTACAAGCATCCTTCATGCATAACCAATCTGCAGGAAGTTGTGCCCAAACCCACACAGCCCATGGGTCCCACCATCCAGCAAGGGGGGGGGCTTGTATGTTCAATCAAGTTGATCAAATGAGTGTCCAGACTATATTGCTGTAGTTTCACCATTCACCCCAATCACAGCCCTTACATTCTACCATGCCCCCTCTTCCACAGATTGTTCCCTAGGCTTAGAAAAGAGGCACAGGTGGATGAGAAGCAAAACAGTCTACTTTCTCTGGAGCTGTTTTCTTGGACTCTGGTCAATTCTGGCTGTTTCCTTTCATGGGCTGACAGTTTGTCCAGGAATAACCTTTCAATCCTACTAATGAAGCACAAGCAATTAGATATATAGGTATTTAAACAGCACTAATAGTTATGGTAGGTTACTTTAGCATAGACACATGTTTGGATATGTTAATCCATGAATTACAATTTTCCCCCCTGTTAAATATGACAGGGTCTTACTGTGGCTTATAACATCTCCTAACCTGTAGAGGATGTAAGCTTGTGGCATCAGCCATGGGTTATTTCTCCAAGGGGAGAGCCAATAGCCAATTAGATTTGGGATATACAGGCACATGGCTGCCTCTGCTGCACAGTATTTCCAGGCAGGTGAGGTGTAGCTGGTGCTGACGGTGGAGTCTTGCTTGACTCAGGGAGACCCATATTTGCTTTATTGGTTTAGTGGCCTTTGGTAACACTCTCTGGCATTCCAGAGGCCATCTGTACACTTGCATGTGTGGTCTCAATACATCCCTCCCATGTTAACGTCAGGTCTTCGGCAGCAGGGTCTTATTGCCTCTCCTCCTGTAGGTATCCCAACTTAGAGGCAAGGAGCCCTTACCTTTTGTGGGGCCTTGGATCCCCTGGCCAACATCCACCTGGTAGAACAATCCATTGCTGATGTCAGAGCTCCTGTATTAATATATTTTGCCTGAGTGCATAGCCCTAGGACTTTAGTATTATATTTGGTTCTGAACAGAGAGTAATCCCTTCCACAGTTCCCATGTCTAGTAGTCAATTAAAGAAAGCAGTTTTACCGGTTTTATAAGAGATTACCTCTACAATAGTTGTCTCCAATTTACAGTTGGGGAGCGACCTCATCATTGTCATATTTCTCCTTGTTCTATGGGTGGGAAGGCAAGGAAGTCTCTCATATCAGAACCTTTGTGGCACCTAGAAGGTAAGTTTCATTAGGACTCATTATAACTAGTTGTTACATGTAGGATCCACAGAGGGGTTCGATGTTTATGGCAATCTGAGGCTTTTCTTCCTTTGAATGTTCAGACGGGTCAGCCTTTCCGTTGCCACTTTTTGGTACATCCTACTCAATGCAAACCTGTATCTTTTCTTTCTCAGCCGTTAAGTTGGTGACGTTTTGTCCTGTTGGAACAAACAAATCTTTTCCCATAGTTAGTTTTAAGATTTGAATTGCAAGGGTTTGATGAAAAGGTTTCATGTCTTTCTGTATCCCCCCCCCTTTTTTTTAGCGTATGAGTCTCCAGAAGACAGTTGTATTATACATGACTATAGGGTGGAGTCAAGGCACAGATTTCATCAAATTCACCCATGTTGTTTTGGGTGACTATATATGATTAACTTGGGAAGCAAACTTAATTTTTACGTTAAATCATCTTAAAGAGAATGCTACAAGGTGATACTGTACAACAGAGAAATTATAGAGAACATTTGTATGTGTCAATCCCAAAGTTCTTGCTCTACAGATTTTATGTAAAGCAAATGTGGGCAACAGCGAATTATATCTCCATTTAATTCAGATGCATTACCATTTTTATCAGATTCTGTAAACCAATGTTGTTTAATATACACATGTTTACTTTTACTTTTACTAAGTCCTAAAACACCATGTGTCCTGTAGACAGTGTCTAGGCGAAACTGGGTACTTGCTGAGCTCACGTCAATTAAATATGCCTTAATCGAATATACACCCGTGTCCCTCTCCCACCCATCCCCCCTTTCCAATTCACCATTTCAGTCCATTTTCTGATGCAGTCTTTCTGTTGTTCTTTTACTATGCATCCCTCTCCATGAGAAATATTTATATCTGGGTTGTTGGTACTAGCATCCACATATGAGGGACACCATTTGTCGTTTGTTTTTCTGGGACTGTGTTACTTCACTTAACATAATGTCTTCCAGCTCCATCCATTTACCTGCAAATTTCATGATGTTGTCCCTCTTTACTGCTGCATAGTATTCCATTGTATACATGTACCACATTTTCTCTATCCACTCGTCAGTTGAAGGGCACCTGGGCTGGTTCCAGCTTTTTGCTATTGTGAACAGAGCTGCAATAAACATAGCTGTGCATGTATCTTTGCAGTAAGTTGTGTCTTGTGGGTATATACCCAGGAGTGGTATGACTGGGTCAAATGGAAGGCTCATTTTGAGTCTTCTAAGGGTTCTCCACACTGCTTTCCATAGTGGCTGTACAAGTTTACATTCCCACCAGCAATGGATGAGTGTTCCCCTTTCCCCACAACCTCTCCAGCACTTGGTATCATTCATGTTCCTGATCCTAGCCAGTCTTATTGGAGTAAGGTGATATCTCAGAGTGGTTTTAATTTGCATTTCCTTAATTATCAGAGATGTTGAACACTTCTTAAGATGTTTCTCGGCCATCTCTAACTCCTCCTCTGTGAAGTCTCTATTCAGATCTTTGCTCCATCTTTTGAATGATTCATTTGTTTTCTTTCTTCTTTGTTTTTTGAGTAGCTTGTATACTCTGGAAATTAATGCTTTGTCAGATGTATCTGCTGTGAAGGTTTCCTCCCACTCTGTGGGTCTTCTCCTCACTTCCTTTATTGCTTCCTTTGATGTACAGAAGCTTTTGAGTTTAATGAGGTCCCATTTGTCAATTGTCGATCTTATTTCTTGTGCAGCTGCTGTCTGATTTAGGAAGTCTTTTCCTACACCTATGTCTTGTAGTCTGCTGCCAAGCTTCTCTTCTATCACCTCCAGAGTTTGGGGTTTCACGTTGAGGTCTTTGGTCCATCTGGAGTTGACCTTTGTACAAGGTGAGAGGTAGGGGTTTAATTTCATTCTTCTACAAGTGGTGATCCAGTTTTGCCAGCACCACTTGCTGAAGATGCTGTCTTTCTTCCATTGTGTCTTCTTGGCCCCCTTGTCAAATATGAGGTGGCTGAAATTGTATGAGCTCAGGTTTGGATCTTCAGTTTTATTCCATTGGTCAACTGGTCTGTTTTTGTGCCAGTACCAGGCTGTCTTTATGACTATAGCCCTGTAGTATAGTTTGATGTCTGGTATAGCGATCCCCCCTGTATTGCTCTTTTCACTCAGGGTTGCTTTGGCTATTCGGGGTCTTTTGTTTTTCCAAATGAAATTGAGGATTTTTTTTTCCAAGCCTGTGAAGAAACTCTTGGGGATTTTGATTGGGATCGCATTAAATCTGTACACTAGTTTGGGTAGGATGGACATTTTTACTATATTTATTTTCCCAATCCATGAGCATGGGAGGTTTGTCCATCTTCTGATGTCTTCCTCAATTTCCTTTTTCAGGGGTTTAAAATTTTTGTTGTAGAGATCCTTGGTGTCTTTGGTTAGGTTTGTTCCTAGGTATTTTATTGTTTTTGAGGCTATTGTGAGTGGGAAGGTCTCCTTGTAGTCCTTCTTCAATTGCTTGTTGTTGGTGTACAGAAAGGCTACTGATTTTTCTAGGTTTATTTTGTATCCTGCCACTTTACCAAAGCTCTTAATCGTTTCTAGGAGTTTTCTGGTGGAGTTCTTAGCATCCCTTAGGTAGACAATCATATCATCAGCAAAAAGGGATAGCTTGACTTCCTCTTTTCCAATTAGAACTCCTTTAATTTCCTTTTCTTGCCTTATTGCCCTAGCTAGGGTTTCTAGCACTATATTGAAGAGGAGTGGTGACAGGGGGCAGCCTTGCCGAGTTCCTACCTTTAAGGGGAATGCTTCTGTCATTTCCCCATTTAGGATGATATTGGCTGTGGGTTTTCTGTATATGGCTTTGATTACATTGAGGAATGATCCCTCCAGACCAATTCCCTCCAGGACTTTAAACATGAAAGGGTGCTGGATTTTGTCAAAGGCTTTCTCCGCATCAATTGAGATGATGGTGTGGTTTTTGTCCTTCAGTCCATTGATATGTTTGATGATGTTTATTGATTTTCGTATGTTGAACCATCCCTGCATGTCTGGTATGAATCCAACTTGGTCATGGTGGATGATTTTCTTGATGTGAGTCTGTATGCGATTTGCCAGAATCCTGTTTAGAATTTTGGCATCTGTGTTCATTAGGGAGATGGGTCTATAGTTCTCCTTTTTGGTTGTATCTTTCCCTGGTTTTGGTAGTAGCGTAATGCTGGCTTCATAGAAGGAATTTGGGAGAAGTCCCTCCATTTGTATCCTTCTAAACAATTTAAGTAGTAATGGTTGTAAGTCTTTACGAAATATTTTATAGAATTCTGCCGTGAATCCATCCGGGCCTGGGCATTTTTTGGTTGGGAGGCTACTTATTACATCTTCGATTTCTTCCTGTACTATTGGTCTGTTTAGGCTGTCGATCTCTTCTTGGTTGAGCTTTGGTGATTCCCAGGATTTCAGATATTCATCCATTTCTTCTAGGTTTTCAAACTTAGTAGAATATAAGTTTTTGAAGTAGTCCCGTATGATTGTCTGGATCTTTTCATTGTCTGTTGTGATATTTCCCCTTTCATCACAGATTCTATTGATTTGGAGTTGTTCCCTCTTTCTTTTGGTTAACTGGGCTAGAGGTCTGTCTATCTTGTTTATTCTCTCAAAGAACCAACTTTTGGATTCATTGATTTTTTGTATGGTTTTCTTTGTTTCTATTTCATTGATCTCTGCTCTGATTTTTGTTATTTCTTCTTGTCTGCTCCGTTTAGGGTTCATTTGTTGTTGTCTCTCAAGTATTTTTAGCTGCAGTGTTAGATCGTTCACTTGTGCTCTTTCTGTTTTTTTAATGTGGGCACTTAGAGCTATAAACTTCCCTCTTAGGATTGCTTTAAGAGTGTCCCATAGATTTTGCTGTGTTGTTTTATCATTGTCATTCAGTTCCAGGAATGTTTTTATTTCTTTTTTTATTTCTTCCTTGACCCACTCATTATTCAGGAGAGTGTTGTTTAGTCTCCATGTGTTCCTGTAGGTTGTAGGGTTTATTCTGGTGTTGATATTGAGTTTTATTGCACTGTGGTCTGATAGAATGCATGAGATTATTTCAATCTTTTTATATTTGTTGAGTTTTTCCCTGTGTCCCAGTATATGGTCTATTTTGGAGAATGTTCCATGAGGTGCTGAGTAGAAAGTGTATTCTCTGGTGTTTGGGTGAAATATTCGGTAGATGTCTGTGAGGTCCATTTGGTGTATTGTGTCATTTAGTTCAGATGTCTCTCTGTTTATCCTTTGTCCTGTTGATCTGTCTAGAGGACTTAATGGGGTATTGAAGTCCCCTAGTATTAGTGTGCTGGGGTTAATCTGTGCCTTGAGATCCTGAAGAATTGTCTTTATAAAGTTTGGTGCACTGATGTTTGGTGCATATATATTTATGATTGTGAAATCTTCATCGTCAATTGTTCCTTTAATAAAGATGTAATGGCCCTCTTTGTCTCTTTTGATTTCTTTTGCTTTGAAGTCTATTTTGTCTGATATTAGAATAGCCACACCTGCTTTCTTTTTGGTACCATTTGCTTGGAATACTTTCTTCCATCCCTTCACCTTAAGTTGGTGCCTATCCTTGAAATTGAGATGGGTTTCTTGTAGACAGCATATAGATGGGTTTTGTTTCCTAATCCATTCTCCCAGTCTATGCCTTTTGATTGGGGAGTTTAGCCCATTAATATTTAAGGTTATAATTGAAAGATGGATGTTGCTTCCTTTCACTTTATTATCCATTTGGACTTCTAGCCTTTGATTTTGCTCCTATGGTTATGTTTTTGTTAGTTTCTTTTCCTAGGTGTTTGAGGATTGTTGCTCCTCTCTTCTGCCCTTTGAATTGCTTCAAGTATTTTATGAAGAGTTGGTTTTCCAGACATGTATTCCATCATCTTGTTTATGTCATGGAAGATTTTTCTCTCTTCTTCAACTATAGTCAACATTTTTGCTGGGTAAAGTATTCTGGGTTGGCATCCATAGACCCTTAACACTGGGAATGCTTTGCTCCATGTTCTTCTTGCTTTCATGGTTTGCACCGAGAAGTCAGATGTAATTCTCATGGGTTTCCCTTTGTATGTGACTTGTTTTTCTTTTGTAGCCCTCAGAATTTTTTCTTTGTTTTGGGCATCCAGCATTTTAACTATGATATGGTGTGGGGTGTTTCTTTTCTGATCTTGTCTATTTGGAGTCCTATGTGCTTCTTGTATTTGTATGGGTTTGTCTATTTTTAGTTTGGGGAAATTTTCATCTATTATTCTGTTGAAGATCTGATCAATACTATTCTCTTGAGATTCTTCTCCTTCCTCTTTTCCAATGATGGGGAGGTTTGATCTTTTCATAGTGTCCTATATTTCCTGGTTGTTCCACTTTTGTGTATTTAAAAATTTTTCATAATCTTTATTTGAGCTTTTTAATTGCTCTGTGTTATATTCCAGATCTGATATTCTGCACTGGTGAGAATGGAGAGATGCATCAGTATTCTCTCTACCTTCTGTTCCATGAGGCTTAGGTGTAGAGGTTCCTTTGTACATGTGTCACTTTGGACTGGATATCTGTAATCCACTAGTTTTCTGTGTGTGACTAGTTATGGAACTCTGTAACAGTCTCCATCTGTTTCAAAAAGAAGCTTCTCTGATGAGTGGTATATAGCATATTTGTTTGTAAATTTAAGGATCCGTATTTAGCATAAAGTAAGAAATTACATTTGTCTAGGGATGGACAGAGCTAGGGTTTTCTCTAGGATCTATGACCTCTCCAGCCATGTGTATCTGGCTATGTTTACAATGCCACCCATGAGTTCCCACCCTTTGAGAGGGCTTTAAGTCCAACTAGATAGCTGTTGATTAGCCCCTAAGAGAAAAGTGACACTACTGTACCACAGTAGTTTATTGCGCTGGTCATTGTTGTTATTAGGCTTTGAAATGGGGTTGAACTATTGATTGAGTTTCTCTCTTAGCAGCTTGCATAGTATCCTATAGGACTATAAGAGCTAGTTTTCAGGGAAGAGGTTTCCAGGTCAGTTCCAGCTCCATTGCTCCAAGTCCTGTGTCTGAGATATGTTCCTCCCATCTTAAGCAATAGGGTCTTACCTTCAAGTTCTGGGAGGTAATCAAGGGCTGCCTTGAAATTTCCTCTGCCTAAGAAATTAGTCCATTATTTTTCAACTTAGCCTTAGGCAAGTTCTTTGATTGTGGGTAGGCAGCAGCCAGATGCTTTGCTAAAACATCCTATTTACTGTTCAAGTTCTTATTTCCCTCTGGAGCTACTTTGCTCTCAGCATTACTTTCTTTCAGGGTCTTACTAGACTGGTCCATTAAGTTGTGCTTAAAGTATTTGACCACTTTTTTAGTCCAAACTTCCAATATCTTCCACACTCCTCCCCAAACCCACACAGTCAGGTTCTTCACAGCCAACTCCCCACACTCAGTACCAACTTCTGTATTATTTGCTGTGCGGGATAGCTTTAGCTGTCAACTTGACACACCTGAGTAAAGGGAACCTCAACTGAGGAATTGCTTCCATTGGATTGGCCTGTGGCTATGCCTATGGGGACAGTTTCTTGATTGTCAAATAGTGTGGGAGAACCCAGACCTCTCTGGCCAGTATCACCCCTGAGCAGTGGCCTTGTGGGTTGAGAATGGCCAGAAAGCAAACCAGTAAGCAGCATTCCTCCATGGTCTGTGTTTCAGCTCCTGAGTTCAGGTTCCTGCCCTGAGTTCCCTCAGTGATGAACTGTGACTCAGGAGATTTAAGATAAATATAATAAACCCTTTATTCTTCAAGCCAGCTTTGGTCCACGTTTTATCACAGCAATTGAAAGCAAACTAAAATGGTTACTTTTCTGGTGTGAGGAGATACCATGACCAAGCAACTTATAGAAGGAAGAGTTCATGTGAACTCACAGTTCTAGGGGTAAGGGTCCAATAGGAGGGGGAAGGGACAGTAGAAGGAGGTGGCCAGAGCAGAACGCTGAGCACTCATATCTTCAAGCAGGCAACTGAAAGTGTGGCAAAGCCTAAAAACTCCCAAAGCCCATCCCCCGTGACATGCTTCCTCCAGCATCACCAACTGGGGACAAAATGTCCAAATACTTGGAGCCTATGGGGGAGATTCTCATTCAAACCACCATGTGTATGATATAATATCAAATGTATGGTGAAAGGATACACATGCATCTAATGTCAATTAGGAAAGGGAGCAGTGCTGTGCTTTCTGGACCTCTGGAGTCATGTCACAATTTTGTCACTTAAAGTTGTATTGCATTAAGAAAGAAATGTAACATTTCTGAGACAGCTTACTTATCTTTAAAATGAAGAAAATGATTTTAGCATTGTTTATATTGCAATTATTGAGGAGATTCAATGCCAAGAAGTATGAAAAATTTTGATTGTGGGTTCAACGACTATTATAGAGACTTCTCTGAATGGGAAGAAGGGTGGAGGCCACCTGGCATTTCACCTCTTCTAATGTATTACATTGAGTCACCCTTTTGACTCTTGTGCCTTCCTAATCCACAACTTCTGGAGCATCACAAAGTGAAAGTCTTATGGGGTGGGGGGTAAAAAGTGACGACTGTCTCTTGTGCTGGTTACTGATGGACGTTAGATGAGCTACTGAACTGTCTCAACCTCCTGTCCAATCAGGTGAAGGTAATCATGTTTCATGCTTTACTAGATAAATGGATGGCTTTGGGATTCCAACTGATGCCTTCTTTTACATCACACTGAGAGCCTTTCAGAATTGATTGGCCACTCAGATGTGCGGCTTTGTTTCTGTTGAGTCATTGGGTTGTGCCCATCAGTCATCTCCTAGATGCAGCCGCATGTGGGAGTTGTAAATTTCATATTAGTTCAGGTCTGCCCTCTCTTTTCAGTGTTGGGGGGAGCTAATGTACCACAGCAGGAAAACTCAGACTGGAGGGCAGAAAGGTTTCACTCTTCCAGATGGTATTTCCTGATGGCCAAGGAACCCAGGGACTATTTTTGGGATGCTTCTTTGGAAGCAGGTTTCAGAATTTGGTCCTGGGCTCACCTGCCTCAGAATCACTTGAGATAATTGTTTATAAAGACAGATGGTAAATCTACCAATGATCTACTGAAATTTAAAGGGGGCTTAAAGCAAGCACCTTTGCTATGTCTGGTGTGCATGCTTGCAATGTTAGCACTGGGGAGGTGGTCGCAGGAGGATCAGGTGGTTGAAGCTGGCCTTTGCTACGTAGTGAGTTCAAGGCCAGATTGATTTTACATGGGAGCTTGTCTCAAAAAACCAAATGGAAGCAAACCAATTATGGTTGCCTTTTCTAGATGAAACTGGTTGTAGAAGTATGTCAACATGGAGACTGTTGTAGAGTTAGAATATAGGTGACTAGGGCTGGAGAGATAGCCTAGAGGTTAAGAGCACCGACTGCTCTTGCAGAGGACCCAGGTTCAATCCCCAGCACCCACATGGCGGCTAAGAACCGTTTGTAACTCCAATTCCAGGAGAACTCCAGTTCCAGGGGAATCTGAGACCCTCTTCTGACCTCCGCGGCATTGCACGACATGGGTGCACAAACCTACATGCAGACAGTACATTCATACACATACAAAAATTAAAAAAAAAAAGAATATAGGTGACTATAGCAATAGGTACTATTATGAGCCAGTTATCACTGGGAGCACCAAATGATAGGTTTAGTCTTTTAGAAGTGTGATATTTATATCCTAAATAGACAAAAATACATAAAATATGTAGCAAACAAGAAATTATATGATTAAGTATTATTCTGGTGATAAGTGCTGCAGGAATTTCAGGACAAAAGTGACCAGCGGTGAAAACAATGATACAGGAAAGAGATGAGGTAATTGACCAGGAGGTGATAGAAAATACTGGACAGAGAAAAATAAGTAGCTTCCAGATTGGGAGCAGTAGCAGCAAGTGTGTGGAGACAGTAACAAATACAGTGTTTAGAGGTGGTGAAGAATGAGGTGGGTGGATCAGGATAAAGAATCTCTCAATTTGTCTTGTTATGTCAAGGGTCAAGGCAAGATCTGAGATCCTGGGTCTCAAGGTTTCATTGCAGAGTCCTTAAGAATTCTTAATTTAATTTAATTATATGTGTGCATATGTATATAGTATGTGCATGTGAGTGCAGGTATCTACAGAGGCCACAGGAAGGTGATGGATACCCTGGAGCTGGAGTTATAAGTAGTTGTGAGCTTTCCTATGTGAACACTGGGAACCAAATGCGGGCCTTCTGCAAGACATGCTCTGAACTGCTGAGAAGTCCTCCTTTCCACACTGCAGAGACATAGATGAAAATTTATCTATTTTATAGAGCATCTAAGAGGATGGTGTAGGTTTTTTTTGGGGGGGAGGTTGACATTCAGAGTCTCTTCCCCTTTAAAGACTTTGACCTAGAAGTGTGGCTAGTTTTACCTCAGGCAGAAGGAAATGGTACATGGAGCTGAGAGTAAGGCGGCTTCGTAAGAGCAATCAAGACCGTGGAGAGGATGGCAGCAGGAGGAGGGAGGACAAAAGCTGGAGACCTCGCTGCCTGCACTGGCCTTTCCAACCTGGCTTGAGGGACCACTGTCCTGTTCTGGAAACCTAAGCCCATGTATGCAATAATCCATGTGTAAAGTAAAGCTTAGCTTTCCGAAATATTGTTGCTAAAATGGGAACTGGAGGCCCCACTGGTTTAAATAAAAAGTCTAAGACATCCAATGCAGTGCCAAGGAGATGGCTCAGAGGGGAGTAGGTGAAAGCCTTTGACACACAAGTCTGGAAACCTGAGTCTGATTCTTGGAACCCGCAATGGAAGAAGAGAATTAACTCTGGAAAGTTGTCTCTGACCTCTGAACATGTGCAGCAGCAGGTGTGCATGCGGGCGTGTACATACGCAAACTCGACAATAATAATATCTACGTAGATAAGTGAAAATAGATTTAGCTTGTAAGGAATTCGCTTGTGCTCATCAGTGGGAGATGCGCACAGCAGTTCAAAACTGTTATATGGGAGAGTCTTCTGGGCTGTACTGCATCAAGACCGCACTTCTCAATGCTAGTAGGAGGTGTAGACACATCTGTTTCAGGCTAGCCTCATACCAAACCCACAACCCAGGAATTCATGAACACACTATGTGTGCTGTGGAGAAATAAAATGTGTTTTTTTTAAGTTTTCCAACATTAATTTTTATTAATTTTTGCGAAAAAGCCTCTCTTTCTGAAGATTCAGATTTACTCTGTTCTCAGAGAGTGTGCTGTGAAGTGAGGCCGATTTCATCTCCTGCTCCAGAGTTGGGTGTGTGATTTTTAACCTGAGACAGTCAACATGATCCACTCTCTTGTTTAAAAATTGAATGTGTGTAAGGACAGCTACAGAACTAGCTTGAACCAATGAGAAGTGAACTCAGATCCGGACTGAGGTGGCCTGGAAAGCGACCTGCAATTTCTTTTCTCCTGGATTTAACAAATGCCACTTGGAACCCCAGTAGCTAACTTTTCATATCAAGATGATAAAGGCAGGGTGGGGATGGAGAGATGGCTCTCAGTTAAAAGCACTAGTTGCTCTTGCAGGGGACCTGGGTTTGGTTCCCAGCACCCACATCACGGCTTCCAACTGTCCTAATAACTGTATATGTAACTTTAATTCCAGGAGATCTGACACTCTCTTATGGCTTCTGTGGGCATTGCACAACATGGGTACACTTACATACATGCAGGCAAAACACTCTATAACTAAAGAAAAATATGATAAAGTAGAAAACAGAGCAGATAAGAGACCGGGAAGATGCTATAATTTGGCTTCTGAGCCAGGCCACATGGAGAGATAAATATTATCCTTAATGCTTTATCTCCATGAGAAATTGGAGCCTTATTATGCGTAAGCCATTTATGGTTTTCTGTATGCAAAATTCTGATCAGTCAAAGCATTTGCTTCTTTTGATATTAATAAGCTGTTTTAGAAATGCTCCCTTTTTGTTTTTATATTGAATCTCAGTTGATCAATATAATCACGCTTTAGCTTGAAGATCTTTTAAGCACCTTCAATTTTATTCTACCTAATGTGCTATTACTAAAACATTTAGGGACATAAGGAAAACCACATGCTTTAAACCTTACAGTTAAATCCTGTGTAAATTAGGGCACCCTCTTGTAAAGTGGTAACCATTCTAGAATGTGCAGCCTTTGTGGATTCTGCTGCTCATCTGTTTGTGGAACATCATTCCTAAGATTCATTTACTTCCTATCTGAGGTCTGGCTGACAGTGTTCCTGGTCTCCCGGCCATCAATCACTCTTTGAAGGAAATATGGATGGTTACTTGCTTATTGGAACATACAGCACCAATATACTTAATCCTCACTACTCCTTGAAGAATTTTAATAGACATATGTCAGATTGATTTTCATCAGTCTGTATGTTTGTACATCTCAAGGCCATGGTTGTAAGTCAGATTAAATAATAGGAGTAAAATAAAAAAAAATAGGAGTAAAATAAACACTCATAATGCCTTTTCTTCCCCTGGTGGAATGTAGTTATTGTGAGTGAGCTTGTTAACTCTTGAAGTTTGTGTCATGGAAGTCAAATGAGACAAGAAAAAATTTAAAACAAAGAACCGATGACTCATATTTTACACTTCAGAGATGAAGAGGCAGCTGCCAATAACAAAACTGTAAAGTGTATTCAGAATTTGCCCAAATGGACTTCTGAATGGCCTCTCAATGAGCAGTTTCAACACTGTGGCTTGGTTGCAAACTGGTGAGAGAACATAAATGTGCGTGCTTTGAGGAGTGTGCTGAAAGAAGAGAGACATGGGGTCACCAGACAAGACTATAGGTTTCTGTTTTGTTTTTGAGTGTGGGCGTTATTTACTGGAACATGGCTTTACAATTGAGGAAAATGACAGCCCCTTCCCCAATATGGATTTACTGCCCATAGACCCTCAGTGAGAAGTGAGACATCATGAACCTGTTCTCCACGAATGACGAAATGGTGACAGACCTAATCTTGGGCAGGTCTGCAGTGAGTTCATGAGTGCAATGGCTGTGTCATGTCCAGAGACAATGTTTTGCAGCATTTCTCCCCAACCTTTGGTTCTGATATTTGTTTTGCCCCATTTTCTATGGTATTTCCTAGCCTTGGGGGTGAAGCGGGGTGATAGAGATGCCCTGTTTAAGGTCAAGCACTCCACAGTCACTGTTCTTTGTGTTTGACCAGTTGCGCATTTCTGTATTACCCACTACTCTCACTACACAAAGCAGCATCTCTGATGAAAACTGAGCTGGTACAAGGATAAATATGTAGAAGGTGTTTTGACACAATGTCTTTTTAGTAAGATGTCAGTAGTAAGATCTTCCCTAAGGCCTATGACCTTTCCAGCCATGGGTTCTTGGCCAGGTTTATGATACCAGGCATGGATTTCCTGTTGTAGAGCAGGCCTCAAATTCAGTCAAATAGTATTTGGTTACCCCATAATAGTCATGCCACGATTTCACCAGCAGGCATGTCATTATTGTAGCTTGTTGGGTGCACAGCTGAATAAGACTTTTGATGATTCCCTGCCCTAGAAGGTTGCTGAGGAAGAATTTTATCATTCATTCATTCATTCATTCATTCATTCATTCATTCATTCATGACAAGACCTGGAACTTGCTATGTGGATCAGGCTGGCCTTGAAGTCATAGGGACCCACTTGACTGTGTCTCTTGAGTGCTGGAGTTAAAGGGATGGTCCATTCTGCCTGGCTCAAGAAGAATTTCTTGATTTAAATTCCTGAATAGAAGTAGCTTGGACTTATTTATAGGGAGAGCACGACATAATTTTGAAGATATGAAGATTGTGGGGAGAGAAAGGAAAGATGAAGGTAAAAAGAGGAATAACCCCAAGAAGACTTGGGGTAAGCTGTGTGTAGGCAGGTTAGATCAATTTTTGAGACGGTTATAAACACAATCATCAAAAGAAAAATGATCAGTTGAATCTAATCAAAATTTAAATGCATCAAAGGACATTTATAAGAAAGTGGAGAAACAAGCTCTGTGAGGAGAGAAAATATTTCCAAATTATATCTGCTAAGGGTCTAGGACCCAGAATTTATAAAGAACCTGTACAACTCAACAACAATGAAGAAACAAAGAACCTAATTATAATGAGACAGAACATTGAGTAATTAGTTATTGAAGGAAGATGTATGAATGTCAGTAAGCACAAGAAAAGATGTTCAACATTATTAACATCATTAGTTAACAGAAAAATGCAGATACTGCCTAATTCTGGCTAAGATTCCATAGTAATAATTATAAAGTGGAAAATAACAAGTATTGGTGAGGATGTAGAGTACAACCCTTGCCCACTTCCTGTGGAAATGTAGACTGGTGTAAACTGGCAGAAACAATTTGAAATTTTTTCAGCAAGTGACCATCAATATGATTTAAGAATTTCATACTTAGATATAGACCTAGAGTAATTTAGAACGGGTCCTCAAATTCTTATACTTGAATACTTGTAGAAGTACTGTTCACAATAGCTGGAAGGTAGAAACTACCCAAATTCCCATCAATGAATGGATAAAAAGTGGCACATACCTGCAATGAAATCATAGTCAGCTGTAAGAAGGAATGAAGCACTTGAGTGATAAAACATGCATAGCACATTCAAGGATGTAAGATTTATCCTTAGCATGACACCCCCTCCCGCCATGAAAAAACTAGCAGGAAAAGAAAAGGGTGAAATTCTCTGTGATCTGAATCCAGGTCCTTTGTCAGTGGTCCTAACCTCTGAGCCATCTCCCAGGCCCCTACACCTGGCTTTTTTTAAAAAAGAGATTTTTAGGGGGCAGTGGTTTGAACTTAGTTTCTCTTGTTTGGGAGGCAATCACTTTACAGAGTGAGCTATCACCCAGGTCCGGAGTTCCATCTTTTTAATTCCAAGACACTTCTCATCCATCGAGGCATTTATTTTCTTATATTCAAGGGTTATGGTTTAAAAATATAATTTTGGATCTGGGCATGGTGGCACACACCTTTAATCCTAGTAGTCAGGAGGCAGAGGTAGGCAGATCTCTGTGAGTTCAAGGCCAGCCTGGTCTGGTCTACATAGTGAGCTCCAGGACAGCTGGGGCTACAGGGAGACCCTGTCTCAAAAAGACTATATATATATAATTTTGGGAATGTTTAGGGACATGGAATAAGAAAGGGGGTGCTGTAGTGTATGCTTTAGGAAATTGAATCCGAAGCCTCAAATGACATTAAATGGCTGAATCTCCTTTAGCTCAGTTCCTTAAAAAATGCAGGGCGTGGTAGAATGTAAGGGCTGCGATTGGGGTGAATGGTGAAACTACAGCAATGTAGTCTGGACACTCATTTGATCAACTTGATTGAACAAACAACCTGTCACCCCCCACTGGATGGTGGGGCTGTAGGTGTTTGGGCACAACAGCCTGCAGATAGGTTTTGCATGAAGGATGCTTGTACTCATGGATTATCACTTATAGCTAAAAATGAAAAAAAAATCTGAGAGAAAGATGCAGGACAGTTATGGCAGAATGCATGATCTGGGATGGGGTGGGGGTGGGGGGGAGGGAAAGGGAAATAAGCCTGAACTGAATTGGAAAAAAATGTATGAAATGCACAAAGCATCAATAAAAATTAATTAAAAAAAATGCAATTTTTCTCCTCAGTATTTGCCTCTAACCTGCCTTAACTGCTTTCTCATAAACTGTCTAGTTGTGCTTTCTCAGAGATTTCTCTCTGTGCTAGGAATGCATTCATTTTTTTATTATGACCCAATATCCTGATTAACCAGCTCCTTCAGAATGAAGCTCTTAAGGGATACACTTTAAAAGAAACCAGGGATAATTGAACAGAAAAGATGAGATACATAGTGAATTATAAATACAAATGAGTTCCATAAAATATTCACCTACAGTGGGGTAGGATTTGATGCTATTAGAACACAAAGAAGCGAGTTTGGCTGAGTACTATATCCAGATTTCCTATAGCTCATCACATTTTTGCATTTTGATTGGAAGTTCTTAGTACTGGGGATGTGTGAGAACCTATATGGTTTTCCCCTAATGATTATCAATGTGTTGTTCTCTACCTCCTAATCTAAGTGCAGTAGAAAGACTCAATTGACACAGTTGTCTGTTGCAGCTTATGTCAACAGTATTCACCATTGCAACCACCTGCTTGCAATCCTAAAGATGTGGTTAGGACTAAGCACGGCAAATCTATATAAGATTTTGGAGCTTAGATAAATGAGAGAGTGTATAGAAAACCTTGTAAGGATGGAACCAGATCAGCCATGAGGCTGGTATAAAGGAGCATGTCACACAGCCAACGAGTGTCCTTAACTCACTACACTATGTCCTTATCTCAGTGTAACTTCCATAGACCCCCAACAGCAAAAGGGTTGAGTGCATTGGGCTCAGACTTACCTGGTCTAGATTCTCACTTGCCTACTCTCTGAACATGTAACCATAGGCATATCACTTTTCTGTTTCCTCTTATTTAAGATAAGAGTGCCTATGTATATAACCAAAGCCAACACACTGCCTATTGCACATCCATGTTTACTGCATCACTATTACATTAATAGATAATCAGATAAAGAACACAAAGAAGTGTTATTCAGGCATGATTGGAAATAGATGGAGGTGGAGAGCATGTTAAGTGGGAAAAAGCCAGACTCAGGATGACAAATATCGCATGCTTTCTCTCATAAACAGAATCTATTTAAAAATAAAAGTCTGAAAGTAAAAGGAGGACTATTTGGGAAAAAAAGGGTACCAGGAAGAGGAGGGTGTGGATGAAAATGTTCTAATGAAACTCATTGTTCTGTGCATTGACATACATGGGCAGAGAAAGGAAAATAGTGCCCAGGACATAGGATGACTGAAATTATAAAGAATAAATAGTTGGGGGCTGGAGAGGTAGCCTAGCGGTTAAGAGCACCGACTGCTCTTGCAGAGGACCCGGGTTAGATCCCCAGCACCCACCTGGCGGCTAAGAACCGTCTGTAACTCCAATTCCAGGAGAACCCCAGTTCGAGGGGAATCCGAGACCCTCTTGTGACCTCCGAGGCATTGCACGACACAGGTGCACAGACCTACATGCAGACAGTACATTCATACACATACAAAAATAAATAAATAAAAAAATTAAAAAAAGAAAGAATAAATAGTGAGCTGGAGAGATGGCCTAATGGTTAAGAGTGCCAACTGCTCTTGCAGAGGACCCAGGTTTGATCTTCAGCACCCACAAGGCGGCTGAGAACTGTTTTTGACTCCAGTCCCAGGGGAATCCGATGCCCTCTTCTGACCTCCGTGGTATTGCACGACAATGGTGACAGACCTACATGCAGACAGTACACTCATACACATAAAAAAAAAAAGAATAAATAGTAAGGATTGTTGTCATGACTCTGCCTCCACAAACACCAAGGTTTAACTGTAGTCCACATAATTTGATTGGTGGTGGTGCGGTAGCAACAACATGATCTTAGACACTACATTCCGTGATGTCTGTTTTGTTTTTTTTTTTAATTATAGATGATAAACTCTTATTTCCCTATGAGCATCTCTCTTTCTCTCTCCCTTTGTATCAATTAATCAATTAACTACTTTTCTGAGGCAGGGTCCAGGTTAACTTTGAACTTGCTATGTAGCCAAAGATAATCTTGAACTCTTGATTTTTCTGTCTCTATCTCCTGAGAGCTGGGATTACAGGCATGTACCACCATGCTCAATTTATATAGTGTTAAAGATCAAACCCAGGGCCTCATGCATGCCAGATAAGCACTCTATCAACTGAACTGTATCTCCAGCCCTGTGATTTCCTCAGATTAATGCAGGGATAGGACATCGGTTACTATCTTTTCCTTTCTAATAACAATGGAAGACATCACTAATCAATTGTCCTCTCTAGAACTCAGCCAAGTCAAGGTTCAGAATTCTTAAGAGTCAAAACAGTGTTGTGAATTAGGGTTGGATCATGAGGGGTAAGCTATTTGACACTTTTATTCTAGAAATTTGGTCAATAGTGTTGCCATGGTGCAGGGAAGAAATAGAAAAGAGGGCTAAGGGAGGCAGAGAGAAGACAAAGAGGATGACTAATGTGCTCGCTAGCATCTGCTAAGCCATTCTCTGTCATGAGCTTTCAGTCTTCATTACCCCAATGTGGTGATTTGCAAGAACATAAAATGAGCTGATTTTGGAAATTTGTCAGTGTAAAAATCTCAGATAATAAAATATCCAGATTTACACAAGGCCTGCTGTAAAAATGACAGCAGAATTTATCTGTGCAACTGGGCGGGGTGGGTACTGCTGAGTGTCAGCTGGCAGTTTGTTTTAATGTGTGGAGAAGCTTTATTGCATTTACTCTTTCACTGACAGGGAGGTGGCTAAATTCAATATACAAATTATAGAGAAAAAAATCACTGAATGCATGAGTTTTAGAATTAGCTTTAGATCACTGTAGTCCGGATTATTTGGTATTGCACATGACTTTTGTTTAGGAAAATTGCCAATCAAATAAATATGGAGCATCTTAGGATGTGAAACGGAAGTATGGGGTAAGTTCTGGAAGGTCTCTATTGAACCAGCAGTTGAACACACTCATGAATGACACCTTTCTTCTAATTCCCTTTAGTTCAGTGCTTTCCAAGTCTAGCACTGCTACCTTGGCTGTAGTTCGCTCTGAGGCATGCGTGGGAACATTGAGAGAGTGCTGTCAGCCATTGATTATTGGGAAAGATGACAAGATTTGCTGTGGTTACTGGCCAGGTTTCTAGCTCTTGTTTCATTTACTTTTTCTGAGGGTGTATGGATAGGGTCTCATGCATCCTCTGCTGGCCTTGAGCTTGCTTTGAAGCTGAAGGTGGTCTTGCACTTCTAGAACCTCTTGAGAGCTGGGATTACAGGTGTATGCCACTAAGCCCCATTTATGGTGGTACAAGACACAGAGCTTCCTGCATGCTAGGCAAGCATGCTATCAATTGAGCCCTATGCTCAGTCCCTCGTTTCATTTACTTTTGTTATCTGTCCTTATGACTAGTGGTTCCCTGGTTCAGAGGAGGAGCTGATGGCTGTGTTTGTGACTCTGAACTCTGGCAGTGGACTGGCTGCTACTTACTTTCAGTAAATCACTGCTATTTACTTTCAGTAAATCACTTTCTGTTACATAGGAATTTGAAATTGGAATGCAGAGATTTGTATAGAACCAGTTTTTGACTGTTTGTACTTGTAAAACACTATTCTAGAGTTGAAGATCATTGCTTTCTGCCACCATGTAAATTCAATGGAAAGGAAGAAAGGGAGAAGATAGACAGAGTGAAGGAGGGAAAGAAAAGGGAGGAAAGAAGAGGGGGGGAGAAATCACATTTTTATTTGCTGGTTCCTGTTTGAGGACTGATAGCATTGTGGGTCAGCATCAGGTGGGTCAGAGTGTATTTGGCCAGAATGAAACAGCATGTTAAGTCCACTGCATTTTTGGTTCTTTTCAATGCACTTCTCTTTCTAATTAGTACGGTATTGGTAAGTCTTAACATAGCTCCCAGCACTGAGAATAATGGCTCTTGTCTTCAGATCATAATCCCATTCCCCAGTAAAATACATTCTCCCCAAATCAAGAAGGACTCAGAGTAGTCAAGTGCATTGCCAAAATTCATTCCATTCCAGATAAAGCCTCTCTGGGCTAAACATTATGACTAGTACTTTTGACCGCATCAAGTAGCTGTTGTTTGTGCTATCTAATAGATGGAGCTATTAGAACACAGAAGAGAATTAATGTAGCAGAATGGTCAAGATTGTAGATAAATGGCAGAACTTGAATTTTAACATAATATTGTACGACTCCAAACCCCAAACCCAATAGCCTTAAGCTACTGGCTTCCTTCTACTCTAGAAAAAGCTGAAGGTGTGTTTCTTTCATTCACCCAGCAGGCAGTGGTCCTGTACTCCAGTTCTAACCATGACTGGAGTTCCATTTTCTCTCCTACATTGTCACCTCTCTGTGGAGTATCCTAACTTGGGATGGGTTGGCTCTTTCATGTGATGGTCTGGGAGAATGGGTGGTCACATGCGTTAGCTTGTGAAAGTTAAAGGAAAGGATGAAGGAGGTGCTCTGGGCACTCCTCCTTCCACACAAGCTTCCCTCCTGCTTCCTGGCTCCCCGTCTTCTCCCTCTTCATGTACGTTTCACCCCGATTCCACTGGCCTCACTTTAGGGAAGTGAGTGATCATTTAGGGAAGGTGAGTGATGTGTGCCTGTACTGGAAGGCTTCATCTGTCCAGCGTCACCCTGCCTGCCGCACCTGCCCCACATCCATCCACTCCTTCTCTCGTCACCTCCTTCGTCTTAATGCATTATGGTCAGGAGAAGAAAAGGACCCATTCCATTTTGCCTCTTTCTCTAAAACACGAGCCTCAAAATTTCTCAACATTTGAAGAGATGATGTGTGCTCAGTAAAGAAAATGGTAGTCTGGGAATCTTTGAGCATTTCTATAACCCTTCTAAGCTTCACTTGGATCCACTTCTCTGTAGCCAGCTTGATTCCTTCTTGATACAGCTCACACCTCAGCAGATATTAAGGCCATCTGGGCAGCACTCATCCTTCACGCAGAGCCCTTCGAACCTGGCCACCTCTACCTTCTTTGCTCTTCCCTTGAACTTGCCCAGATGGTCCTGGTACCTGTGGATTCCAGTCAGTCCAGTCGAGTTTTCTATATTGCTATGCACACAGGAGAGCAGTGCTACCTCCACTGGCAGGAGCTTCAGCATTGTTCTTTCAATCCTTCCCACCTATATAATTTCTGAAAAAAGCTCTTTAATAAAGCTTATTAGAATATTCTGGGCTCACTCCAACATTGTCACAATAAAGATCTTTTACTAGAGTCTTATTTATGTTTTTATGGCTTCTGAAGCTCCTTTTTAATTACTTCCTATACAGAGCTCAAGATCTGCCACCAATGATAAAGGGCCATTCTTGTTACCACCCTAAATTTACTTCCTTTCTATCCAATACATTAACCTTTATTACTGTAAGTTATGGTGGTTAGAAGAGAGCTAAAGAATAAAGTTTGCTTCCAGTTAAGATGTGGAGGCAGGACAATTACTGCTTGCCGAATCAGAGTGGGTTGGGGGTGGAGCATGTGCCATTTGGTGGATTCATAAAATTGCATTATGTTCCATTTAAAAGATGATTTTCAGGCTGGAGCAGTTAAGAGCACTGTCTACTCCTGCAGAGGAACCAGGCTCTATTCCCAACATCTACATGGGCCAGCAACTTGTGTGTGTATAACTCCAGGTCCAGGTGAGCCAAACCCTCTTCTGACTTCTGTGGGCATTGTACTACACAGGTGGACTCACATATGTGCAGGCAATACACTCATATACATACAATGAAAATAATAAATAAAAAATAAAAGATGATTTTCTAGGGACATTTCCCTAGCTCAGTTACAAGTTTCTTTCTGAGGTGATAAATGAGGGGAAAGACAAAAGAGAAGAGGGGAGATGGCTGTGCTTACAGAAAGGCTCATGAAGAGAGGAAGATAAGGAAGATGAGGAAGGCAGTGGGTGTCTTGAAAGTGGCAATGTGTGAAATAGCTCCGTAAGAGGAAATCATGACTCAGACAGTACAGTTGGATTTTTGGTTATGAAAAATGCATTTCTTTCTAGGTTCTACTGCACTTTAATGTTTCTATATAAGAAAGAATGTATTCAACCCCAGACAGTTGGCCCATGACGTATTTTTTTCCCTTGACGTAGCTAGAATGATGTCACAGGTTCCTGGAGAATAGGTTAGTGTTTGATACTCTGCATCCTGCCATAGATTTAAAAAGGATGTGACTATGTTAGACTTAGTTGATGACTTGACCTTTGTTTTTCAGCTCAGCATTTCCTCTGTTAACTGCATATGTTATTTTAAGGCCATGATGGATTTGCCAGTCAAAGCCTGAAAGTCTAAGTAAAATGTAAGCTTCCTGATATTAAACATAATGCATTAGCTAATGTTCATATGAAAGGTGACATTTGATATATTTGGGTTTGAAACCTATTACAATGTTAGCTATTTTTATTTATTCTACTTGTTCTTTGTTTTATTTTTTCTTTTATAAGCTTTCCCTCTGATTAGGTAGTTCTTAAGATACTAGTTTTACCTTTTCTATTGACTTATTATTTATTAATCCTTAACAAGTTTTAGTGGTTTCCCAAAATTTGCAATATCAACCCAAATATAATAAATATACATTGAAATGACATTATAGCTTTCCATGTATGGTGCAAAGACCTCAAAGGGTCACCCATTTCTTAGGCTTTTTTCCCTTATTTTTTGCATTAAAATTATTATTACTATTATTAAAATTATTATTGTTATTTACAGTCTCACATGTGTGCATCTTGCATGCCAACCATTGTCATTCCCCCACCCCTACCACCCCTATTCATCTTCTTCCCTCTCACAAATCTCTTTCTCACATACAATCTGTTTTGTGACCCACAGAGATTAACCAGGGCCATTTGTGTGAGCATGAGTTTGGAGCTGTTCCTTAAAGCCTGGTGGGCTTAGCAGAGGTATAGAACTAAGGACAACGATTCCCCTTCTCACAGACTTTGACCACGTCCAGTAGTTAAGAGGTAAAGGGAAAGGTTCCCCTTCCCCATTTCTTGACTGATTGTTGATAGGGTTGATCTTGTGTGGGCCCAGTGCGGATAACTACAGTTGTTGTGAGTTAATGATCACAATAGTTGTACTGTGCAGCTTGTCCAGTTCTTCCCTATGTCTCACCTCCTCTTCTACAATGTTTCCTGAGCCTTAGAGGGGGTGATATAAGTGACTTGTTAAATGCTGGGCCTATATCCATCCTTTATTTTCTGTTCTTAGGCAGTCATGAGTGTCTGCACTGTAAGGAGACTATTAATTGTAAGAGAGGCTTCTCTGATTAAGGTTGGGTACTGCTTTTTCCTGTATATAAGCGTAGGTATTTAGAAGGCAGTTTGCTACCATGGAAGTTTGGGCAACCCTAAGAAAAATGCTCCAGGCATGGGCCTACTACCTTCCTAGACTTGGGTTGTTAGCCATGCTTATATGTACCAGACATTGGTCTCAACCTGCTTTCCTTTGATTCCTGCCTTCCCGTGGAGTTGGTTTTGAATCCATTCAGAGGGCAAACGTTACTTTCCTGATAGTCAAGTCACCATTGCCCAGGAGGCCATTTTTTGCTTTCCAAATGGTTTCCCTATACTCATTTTATCCCTTTTAATCCTCTTCCTGTCTCACACCTTCATCTCCCCACTCCCCCTTTCTTCTCCCCCACCCCACATTCTTTCTATGTACAGTATTTTCCCTCTTTTTTTTTTTTTAATCTATATTCTACTATTTCCCCTTCCTTAAAGTAATACTCCTGTTCCCTTTCCTTGTTTTCTGGATTGCACAGGTACACCATGTTAGAGACACCGTACTAAAGAGTTGAAGCTAGGATCCTCATATGCAGGAAGACATGTGGGCTTTATCCTTCAGAGCTTGGGTTACCTCGCTCAGAATAATTTTTCCAGTTCCATCCATTTCCCTGCAATTTTCATTTTTCTTTACAGCTGAGTAATATTCCATTGTGTATATGTACCACATCTTCATTTACTAGCTATTGAAAATAGAGCAGTAATAAATGTGGCTATCCAGGTATCCCTCTTAAAGAGTATGGAGTCTGCATGCAAGTGTACCATGTACATGCAATGCCTGTGGAGGCCAGAAGAGGGCGTTGGATTCCTGTTAGATCTCCTGTGGGTGGTGGGAACTGAACATGGGTCCTCTGCAAGAGCAGCCAGTGTTCTTAACTGCTGAGCCATCTCTCAATCCTAAGGAGTATATATCCAAGAGTGATCGTATTAGTCACTTTTCTGTTGCAGTGATAAGACACCATGACCAAGGCAATGTATAGAAGAAAGAATTTGGGGCTAGAGAGATGGCCTAGCGGTTAAGAGCACTGACTGCTCATGCAGAGGACCCGGGTTCGATCCCCAGCACCCACATGGCGGCTGAGAACCGTCTGTAACTCCAATTCCAGGAGAACTCCAGCTCCAGGGGAATCTGACGCCCTCTTCTGACCTCCGCGGCATTGTACGACATGGGTGCACAAACCTACACGCAGACAATACATTCATACACATAAATAAATAAATAAAATAAAATACAATTTAGAAGGAAGAATTTATTTTACTTATGGTTCCCAAGGGGGTAACAGTTCACAACGGCAGGGAGCAATGGTGGCAGAAGTGGCCAGAGCAGAAAGTGAAGCATTCACGTCTCCAGGGAGGGAGGGAGGGAGGAAGGGAGAGAGAGAGAGAGAGAGAGAGAGAGAGAGAGAGAGAGAGAGAGAGAGAGAGACTGGAAATGTGTCAAGACTTAAGAGCTCTCAAAGCCCACCTCCAGTGAAGTGTTTCCTCCAGCATGACCATAACCTCCTAAAACTTCTTCCCAAGACAGTACCACCAGCTAGAGACAAAATGTCCAAATACTTGGAGCCTATGGGGGACATTCTCATTTGAGCCACCACAGAGGTCTGGATGATCATATGGCAGTTTCGTTTTTAGTTTTTTGAGAAAACTTTGAATTGATTTCCAAACTTTCCATTTCCACCAACAATGTATAAGGATCCCCCCTTCTCATATCCATTAGGATCCTTGACAGCCATTCTGACAGGGTGAGATCGAAGCTTTAATCTTTATGTCTCTAACAGTGAGTGAAGTGGAAGTTGAAAGCTTTTAAAGGTGTTTACAAAAAAAAAACCAAAAAAAAAAAAAACAAAAAAAAAAAAAGGCCAGGCGTAGTGGCACACGCCTTTAATCCTAGCACTTGGGAGGCAGGTGGATCTTTGTGAGTTCAAGACCAGCCTGGTCTACAAGGTGAGTTCAGGACAGCTGTGGCTACAGGAGAGACCCTGGTCTTTGAAAAAGACCAAAAAAAAAAAAAAAAAAAAAAAAGGTTTTACTAGCCATTTGTATTTCTTTATTCCAGAGTTTTTCATTCTGTTCATAAACCCATTTTTAAATTGGGCTGTTTGTACAATTCTGTAGTGATTCTATCTGGATCTGGGCTTTTTTAGTTGGGAGACCTTTAATGACACCTTCAATTTTGTTACTAGTTATAGATTTATTTATTTATTTTTTATTTTAATTTTGGTAGGTCATATACACCTAGAAATTGTCCATTTATTTTAGATTTTCCAATTTCATGGAATATGGGTTTTAAAAGTATGTACCTATGGTTTTCTGAATTTTATTAGTATCTGTTGAAATATCTCCATTTTTGAGCTTTAATTTTATTAATTTTGGCTTCCTCTCTTTGTTTTGGTTACTTTAGCTAGGAGTTTCTCAATCTTGTTTATCTCTTTATAAAACCAACTTTTTATTTATCTTTTGTATTGAATTTTCATTACTATTTCATTAATTTTTGCTCTGATCTTAATTATTTCTCCATGTCTACTAATTTGGGGTTTAGTTGGTTCTTGGCTTGTTTTCAATGTATAGTTTTTATTGAATTTTTGTGCATTTCATACAAAACAGCTTAATCATCTTTAGACCCCCCCCTTTCCTATCCACACTCTCCTATAGCCTCCCCCACTGAATTTTATATATGTTAAGGCCTATCCAGTCAAGTTGGTGTACCAGATGTCCCTCAGTGCAAGTTCATCCACTCAAGTCTAGGCAGCCTATATAGAGTCTCTTCCATGAAGAATATCAGCTCTCCTTTACACAACAGTAGTCAGTTGCCAATGGTTCTTTGGCAAAGGCTGGGGCCTGCTGTCCTTTTCCCCAGTTCTGTGCTGGGTTCTTGTCTAAATTGAGTTTGCATGGGTCTTGTGCATGCTGACACCATTGCTTTAAGTTTGCATGAGCAAGGTCTCAGGAGCCTGTAAGACTATCTTCCTGCCCCCTCTTCCCATTGTTTTGTGTAATTAATATATGCTAATACAACTTTTAAAATTTTTTTACAATTTTTAATAACATGCTCAACTCCAAGCACCAAAACAACCACCACCACCGCCACCTCCACCACCACCACCACCACCACTACCACCAATAACAACAACAACAACAACAACAAAAATCAACCTTGGTAACAAACCCCAAGGTACATCATTAAGCTTTTTATTTGATAGGTCTCAGAATTTTAATGTGGGAATTTAAGGCTATAAATTTCCTTTTTGGACTGCCTTCCTTTTAACCCATAAGTTTTGGTAAGTTGTATGCTCATTTTCATTCAGTTCTAGGAAATTAAAAAAAATTCTTTGTTTCTTCAGTGGCCTACTTATTGTTTCAAGTATTCTCTGTAGGGCTGGTTTGGTAGACATGAATTCTTTTAGCCTGTTCATGTCATGAAAATTTTTAAGTTCTCTTTCAACCTTGGTAGATAGTTTTTCTGGACAGAGTATTTAGGGTTGGCATCTAAGGTCATTCACAACTGGGAATACTTTGGTCCAGGCTCTTCTGCATATCATCGTTTACGTTGAAAAGTCAGTTGTGATTCTGATGGGTTTTCCTTTATATGTAACTTGTTGTTTTTCTCTAGCAGCCTTCAGTACCTGCTCTTTGTTCTGTATATTTAATGTTTTTGCTATAATATGCCATGGGGATTTTCTGTTCAGGTCATGTCTAGTGACCTGAACAGAAAATGAACATGGTTTCTGATTGTGTCAAGATGACAGAGCCTTTATAAGTGGGATTATCTATATCACCTTGTAAAAGAGACCCAAGAAGTTCTCATGTTCCTATTCTTTCTGTAAGGGCACAGCAAGAAGATAGCCTTTGCAAACACCAGGGCTGCTGGAACTGAGAATGTGGGGCCCTCCAGCTTCCAGAACCACGAGAAGTACATTTCTGTTCTTTATAAGCCACCCAACCTTGGTGCTTTTGTTACAAAAGCGCGAGTGGACTATGGCATTGACTTGGGACTCAACACAAGAAGTTTTAGTGATTTCTTTTCATGAATCCCACCGATCGCTCATCGTTGGTCTCCTGATTCAGGACACTCAGAATTCTCTATTTTTTCTTTACTCAGAACATATAAATTCAAATCAGAATGTGCCACAGCAAGGGGAAAAGACATCTACAACACTGCAGCATTGAGTTTGTCAGATCACAACAGATGCTGATCACAACAGAACATCATCACCCCAGCTCATTTTCTAGCTTGGAGGAAAGTCTGGGAGGGAGGAATCCACAAGTTGGTTTGACCAGTGTGATGGTTAATCCTGGGTGTCATCTTGACTGGACTAAGGAACAAATAAGAGAAAAAGGATGCTCAGATTGGACCACCTCAACCCAGATGGCCCACCCCAGATGTTGGCATTACCTTCTGCTGGCAGGCAGGATAAAAGGCCACGGCAGAGGGAGCTGGTCCCTTTTTTTCTGTGGTTTACCTCTCTCATCTGGTGAGTTTGTCTTGCTGCTGTGATCAACCCTTCAGATCCCAGCATGCCGATCTGAGACCGGCAGATCTTCTGGAATCCATCGGACCTTCAGCACCAGATTGGGACTACTGAGACATCCAGTCTTGCAGACTGAGCAGTTCCCTGGATTCTCAGCCTTTCCAGTGGGGCGCGTCTACTGTTGGACTCCTTGAACTCTGTCACAATATCAATAAATTGTATGTAGCTGTATATTCATCCTGTTACTTCTGTTTCTTTAGAGAACCCTAATACAGATTTTGGTACCAGGAGTGGTTCTAGAGAAACAGAATTGAAAGGATGAATTTCTTTAGTGGGCTTGGTAGTCTCTAGGGCCAGCTCTCCAACCCAATGAAGCCTAGAGTTACTGAAGGCTCTCCTGGTGGCATGAAGAGGAATGATAATCCTATTTGATGTAATTATGAAGATAGATCCATTTGACTCACCTAACTTGCCTCTTGTGAGAAGCAAGGAATTTAGTGACTCTATATATAAAACGTTTGAGAAATTGCGGAAAAATAAGGAAAATAATGATGTTGCCTTGTTGCTCTTAATATCTCTGGATAAAGTGATAGAGGAAAATAAGGAGCTTAGTGATAAAAATGACCAGCTCCAGATTCGAAACAACAGTTTAAAGACATTTGGGGAAAAAGTATGTGGATAGAGCTCTCTGAATGGTCAAAGGATGTGAAGATACTTGTGTCTCAGGTAAACGCTCATCTAAAGGTGATCTCAGAAGAGGATGAGTTTAATAATCAAGTAGATTGGATGACTCGTTCTGTAGATAGTCAGCCTCTTTCTCCAGCTATCCCTATTGTTGCTCAATGGGCCCATGAACAAAGTGGTCATGGTGGCAAAGATGGAGGTTATGCATGGGCTCGACAGCATGGACTTCTACTCACCAAGGCTGATCTGGCTACAGCTGCTGCCAAGTGCCAGATTTACCAACAGCAGAGACCAACATTGAGCCCCCGATATGGTGCTGTTCCCCGGGGTGACCAGCCAGCAACCTGGTGGCAGGTTGACTACATTGGACCACTTCCGTCATGGAGGGGACAGCGTTTTGTCCTTACAGGAATAGATACTTATTCTGGTTATGGGTTTGCCTTTCCTGCACGTAATGCTTCTGCCAAAACTACCATCCAGGGACTTACGCAATGCCTTATCCACCATCATGGTATTCCTCACAGCATCGCTTCTGACCAAGGAACTCACTTCACAGCCAAAAAAGTGTGACAGTGGGCCCATGGTCATGGTATCCACTGGTCTTACCATGTTCCCCACCATCCAGAAGCAGCTGGCTTGATAGAACGATGGAATGGCCTCTTGAAGACACAGTTACAGTGCCAATTAGGCAGCAATGCCCTGGAGGGCTGGGGCAAGGTTCTCCAACAGGAAGTATATGCTTTGAATCAGTGCCCACTATATGGTTCTGTTTCTCCTATAGCCAGAATTCATGGGTCCAGGAACCAAGGGGTGGAAGTGGGAGTGATTCCACTCACTATCACCCCTAGTGACCCAGTAGGAAAATTTTTTCTTCCTGTATCCATGACCTTGCGTTCTACTGATCTAGATGTTTTGGCTCCAAAGGGGGGAGTGCTTTTGCCAGGAGATACAGCAAACTTTCCATTGAACTGGAAGATAAGACTTCCCCCTGGCCACTTTGGGCTTCTACTGCCCTTAAGCCAACAGGCTAAGGAAGGGATAACAGCAGTAGGAGGAGTGATTGATCCAGACTACCAGGAGGAAATTGGACTTTTTCTCCATAATGGGGGCAAGGAAGATTATGTCTGGAAGGCAGGAGATGCTGTAGGGTGCCTTCTGGTGCTACCATGTCCTATGATTAAGGTCAATGGGAAACTCCAACAACCCAAACCAGACAGGACTATAAACGGCACAGACCCTTCAGGGATGAAGTTATGGGTCACTCCTCCAGGGAAAGAGCCAAGACCTGCAGAGGTGCTTGCTGATGGTGGAGGGAATACAGAATGGGTAGTAGAAGAAGGTAGTCATAAATATCATCTGAGGCCATGGGACTAGTTGCAGAAATGTAGATTATAATAGATATTAACTTTTGTCCTATTTGGTTAAGAATGTGCTTGTTCATATATATGTATATATGTATATTAAGCAGATACTTGTGTTGTTCCCTTTTGAATGTGCATCTGAGATAAGTGTTAAGTGTTGTCATATTTAGGTTATTAGATACTGAAGGACTAAGTGTTCCTCAAGGACATTACCACCTACTCTAAGATATAATGCTTTGTTATTGCACATGAGACACTTATAACATGTTAGGTGGAATTATGCCCTTGCCATTGTTTGCAAATGACATTTAAGCATAATATAAGGAGAGGCTATTTATTGGGTGTCAAGTTGACAAGGGGTGGACTTGTGATGGTTAATCCTGGGTGTCAACTTGACTGGACTAAGGAATAAATAAGAGAAAAAGGATGTTTGGATTGGACCACCTCAACCCAGATGGCCCACCCCAAATGTGGGCATTACCTTCTGCCGGCAGGCAGTATAAAAGGCCATGGCAGAGGGAGCTGGTCCCTTTTTTTCTGCAGCTTGCCTCTCTCATCTGGTGAGTTTGTCTTGCTGCTGTGATCAACCTTTCGGATCCCAGCGTGTACTGAGACCGGCAGATCTCCTGGAAGCCATCGGGCCTTCAGCACCAGATTGGGACTGCTGAGACATCCAGTCTTGCAGACTGAGCAGTTCCCTGGATTCTCAGCCTTTCCAGTGTGGCACGTCTACTGTTGGACTCCTTGAACTCTGTCATGTGAGCAAATCAATAAATTGTATATAGCTATATATTTGTCCTGTTACTTCTGTTTCTTTAGAGAACCCTGACTAATACAGCCAGCTACCCAGAACAGAAAAGTATGAGCATATTTCAGAAGACTGAGGTACATAGTGGGCAAAGAAAACCCACACTTTCGATGCCCAGATGCCACCAAGAAAATTTTGGAATAGTGACAGCTTGAGGCTTTTCACTCTCTCACAAAGTAGAATGGGTCCTGATGCTGAGGACCTGAGTCTGAAAACTGATATCAACAGAGTAGAGGGTCAAAAAGAAATAAATAAAAGGATTAAACAGAACCAACAAGGGAGGAAACTGCAGTATTGAGTCCAAAGCTTACACTCATCCTTTTGGGTAGAGAATCTCAAGTTTTCAAAGGAAATCATGGTGTTATCTTTATTCTATGGCCATACCTAGTGTTATTCTAAATATCCCCAATATGTGGCATCTTAACCTTTGGGAAGTGAAAATCCACAGAACAGGGCATTGCATATGCTACCAAGTCTTTTCCTTTCCCAGATCCTATTATGCCTGGCCCTTGCCATTTCCATATAATAGTACCTTAGATGGATACTTTTTATTAACAAAATACTCTCAAATATTAACTTGTTTGACCATAGAACAATCACAGTACATGAAATGACCCCCAATCCAAGATTAGGAGAACAAGGCAAAGCAAAAGATGATCTTTTAATTTCACACATTTAGTCACTAGGAGGAGTGAGATGAGATTTCTGGGGCTAAAAAGGCATACTTGTCTTTTGTCTATTTTATATACAGACACTTTGTTAAGAATTAATCTTTTAAAAAGTAACTGTGAAAAAAACTTTAGGAACCATGGCAATGAGTTATATCTAATGTCTCTTGAAGCCTACCACTGAGAGATTCTGTGGGTCAAGGTGAGAGGGGGCATGGCAGTTTTGCTGAGGTCTTGGGTATGCCGTATTTAGAGTTAAAGCTACAATTTTGTCACCAGAATTATTAATATCTCAAAATTCCAATACTGGAGGCAAACAGGAAATTACAATGTAATGTACCATGGGAGAGGAGATTACTTTCTGATCCTCCAGGCATTTGTTTTACGTGCTGACACAAGAACAGTTGATTATCACTTTCTGTCTTACGGGGAATAGGTGTAAATACTAATATGCACCAGACATTACTGTAACCCAGGGAATAAATTTCATGATAAGAAGACCTGCAGGCATGCAGTCTGTGTCACTGAAATGCAGCCCACCATTGGTGGTCATGCCATTAGGCTGTGGTCTCGGGAAGACCCTGCAGTCAAAATTCATGGGCTGTAATATGTCATCAGAGTCATAGTTTATTCTTAGAATTTATTTTTGGAAATAAAACTAAATGAGTTTTCTACAGGAGGAGAGATATTCCAGAAGAAAAAATAAATCCTAAAGTTTAATGAGGGAATTGCTGAGGGAAATCATATGTGAATTTTCCTGATAAAGCACTTGGGGAGCCCTTGGCACTTCAAGATAGAGACAGTTCTGTGCTTCTCAAACCTCGCTGAGGCCTACTCCTCAGGTGCAGTTGAGCATGTCTGGCACTGTGTTAGACACTGTACAAATCACATGCCAGCCCTTCAGAATTACCTTGTGGCTCAGTCCTGCTTTGGTGCACAGTGTTGCTTTGAAACATCACTTTATTTTTCTTGTTTATTGATTTTATGTGTAAATCATTATTTCTACAAAATACAAAATGAGTTTGCAGGCAGTATATGATTGTGCAAAGAACCTTAGTTTCAGAGTGGGAAATCTGATACATGAGGAGAAAAATTCCAGAGACAGAGATAAAAATGCGATGGATGAACTCATGAAGCTTCAGCCCTAGCTGGGAGCTCTTGGCAGTTAATGGCTGCTGGGAGAGGTGAGTCAGTTTTCTTTAGGTTTGTGGCCTTGTGTAGGTTACCTATGGTCCAGCAGATGGTCGCCTGCATCTATGTACACATGGGCAGCACCGAATAGATTCGATTGGTTTTAAAGAAGAAAAAGATAGGAAACTAGAAGTGAGACCTGGAAGTGGGTCTGTGTTGGCTTCCCCTGTGTAGTGAGGCTCCAACCTTGCAGGTCCCCAGCCTCTTGGCCCAAGGTATGACAGTCAAGCCACATGGCTCGACTGCCAGGGACACAAGGAGGGAAGTGGGAGGGAGTAGATTGGTCTCTGAGATTGTGATAAACCCAAACGGGTCCAAAGAAAAAGACCTGGGAGTTGCATCAGTAAGCAAAACTCATTTATTGCAGGGGTTTAAGCACTTTTATACTTTTTGTTGGGCTATTTATTTATTTATTATTATTATTTTAATGTCATATTTTTTATTATCCTTAGGTTCCTTTCTTTTTCTTTTCTTTTTTAAATAATAAGTAATAAGTAATGAATACAAGCATCCTTCATGTAAAACCAATTTGCAAGCACCTATGCCCAAACTTATGCAGCCCAAGGTCCCCATTGTCTAGCTGGAGGGGCTTGTATGTACAAGCATGTTGATCAAATAAGAGTCCAGTCTATATTGTTGTAGTTTCACAATTCACCCCAATCTCAGCCCTTATGTTCTACCACATCCCCTCTTCCGCAGATTGTTCCCTAGGCTTTAGAAAAGGGGCACATGTGAGCAAGAAGCAAAACCGTCTACTTTCTCTGGAGGTGTCGTTTTGGACTCTGATCAGTTCAGGCCGTTTCCTTTCATCGGTTGGCAGTTTATCCAGGAATAACCTTTTACTCCTACTAATGAAGCACAAGCAATCAGATATACAGGCATTTAAGCAGTACTAATTATTGTGGTAGGTTACTTTGGTATAGACAGAGATGTTTGGATGGTATGCTAATCCGTGCACTATAGCTTTTCTGTAAAAGATGACAAGGTCTTACTGTGGCTTATAACATCTCCTAACCACTAGAGGATGACAGCTTGTGGCATCAGCTATGAATTATTCCTCCAAGGAGAGAGAGCTACTAGCCAATTAGATTTGGGATATACAGCCATATGGCTGCCACTGCTGCACAATATTTCCAGGCAGGTGAGGTGTAGCTGATGCTGACAGAGGAGTCTTGCTTGACTCAAGGAGACCAATATTTGCTTTATTGATTTAATGGCATTTGGTAACACTTTCTGGCATTCCAGAGACCAACTGTACATTTGCGAGTGTGGTCTCAATACATCTTTCCCATGCTTACACCAGATCTTCAACAGCAGGGCCTTACCACCTCTCTTCTTGCAGGTATCCCAGTTTACAGGGAAAAAGCCTTTACCTTTTTGGGGGCTTGGATCCCCTAGCCAACATCTCCTTGGCAGAATAATCCATTGCTGATATCAGAGCTCTCCTGTATTAATATATTTTGCTTAAGTGCATAGCTTAAGGAGACTTTAGTATTTTATTTGGATCTGAATAGAGAATAATCCTTTTCACAGTTCCTATGTCTATCAGTCAATTAAAGAAAGTAGTTATACCAGTTTTATAAGGGATTACCTGAATAATGACTTCATTACTATCACGTATTTCTGTTATATGAAAAGGAGGTAAGAAGGTCTCTCATATTAAAACTTTGCGGCACCTGGAAGGTAAAGTTCATTAGGACACATTATAAACTGTTGTTACAAATAGGATCCACAGAGATGTTTGATGCTTGTAGCAGTCTGAGGCTTTTCTTCCTTTTAATGTTTAGATGGGCCAACTTTTCTGCTGGTATTTCTTGATACATCCTGCACAATGCAAAGCTGTATCTTCTTTCTCGGCCATTAAGTTGGTGACATTTTGACCTGTGGGAGCATGCAAATCTTTTCCCATAGTTAGTTTTAAGATTTAAATGGAAAAATTTGACAAAAGGTTTAATATATAACTATATCCCCCCTTTTTATTTTAGGTTTTTAATTTTTGACCCATGAATCCCAAAAAGGCAGTTGTAGTACACATACCTATAAGCAGGATCAAGGTCAAAATTTTCATTAAATTTACCCAAGCTGTTTATCATTGACTGTATGTTGTTAATTTGGGAAGCAAACTTAATTTCTTTAAATTATCCTACAGGTAAAAGAAAATGTTACAAGATGATACTGTAAAACACAAAAATTATAGAGAACAACAACTTTGTTAATTTATTATTTTTTATGTGTATGAATGTTGGGCTCTTTGACCAGGAGGTGGGTGGGACAGAGGAGAAGTGAATGTACATTCTGCAATGGCTAAGTTTTATGGCAGGAGAACATTGTAGCCCTGAGATAAGCTTATGCCTGTGCCACTTGCCTCCAGAGGACAGGGCAGGTTGCCTCAGGGAGGGATAAGAGGATAAGACTTGGGAATGCTACTCTCCAAGCTACATTCCCCTGGGGGTTGGGGTGCAGTTGCCTGATGTCTGATATGATGAGTGGGAGTGGCTCCATCTCCTGCTGGCCTTCTAGGTTTTCTGGCGTGAAATCTACTAGGTTACCAGGGAAAGAAGCCAGCTCTCTTATACTCAGCCATAATGGATTCATCCAGCCCCACAGCTCTGGGAGAAGTTGGAGAACAAGGAGAAGGAATGGATATGGTCAAAATACATTCTATACATGTATGAAATTCTCAAAAATAGATAAAATAAAAATTAAAAAATGATACTTATGATGATTGGGCTGGAGAGATAGTTCAGTGGTTAAAAGCACTATGGGGCTAGAGAGATGGCCTAGTGGTTAAGAGCACTGACCGCTTTTACAGAGGACCTGGGTTCGATCCCCAGCACCCACATGGCAGCTGAAAACCGTTCATAACTCTAATTCCAGGAGAACTCCAGTTCCAGGGGAATCCGACACCCTCTTCTGACTTCTGCGGCATTGCACGACATGGGTGCACAAACCTTCATGCAGATAGTACATTCATACACATACAAAAATAAAAAAAGCACTGGCGGTTTTTGCAGAGAACTGATTTCAGATCCCAACATCCACATTGTGGCTAACAACTGTAATTTCAGTTCCAGTGAATCTGGGAATTCTGGCCTCTACAGCTTTGCATGACATGGGTGCACTTACATACACATAGACAAAACACTCATATGCATAAAATAAAATAATAGAAAAAAATTTTAAATGACAGTGACAGATGGGGGGAGTGGGCAAGAAGTCCCAGCCCTATCTGAGGTCTACTGGCAGGTGGTAGATGCCAGGAGAGGGAGAATCAGTTTTCTTTACTGATGTGTTGCCTGGTGTTTTGACCAGACTCCATGTATAGACTCACACCCAAGAGCACTTGGGGAACTCAGATGAGAGTCAGTGTGTCTTTAAAAAGATGAATAATAATAGAGCACATGGAATCAGGGGTGCAGTAAGGTGGGTGTGTAGCTAGGGAGGGGTCTGAATGTAACCAAAATGTCATTGTATAAAATTCCTGAATCCAGAAAAATATTTTTTTAATTTTAAAAAATTTATTTATTATTCTTTATGTATATGAGTGTATTGTCTGCTCGTAGGTTGGTGCACCCATGTTGTGCAGTGCCGCAGAGGTCAGAAGAGGGCGTCTGATTCCCCTGGAGCTGGAGTTAAAGACAGTTCTTAGCCACCATGTGGGTGCTGGGGATCAAACCCAGGTCCTCTGCAAGAGCAGTCGGCGCTCTTAACCACTGAGCCATCTCTCCGGCCCCCAGAAAAATATTTTTAAAATGATGCTAAAACTGAAAAGAGATAAAGCCACAATCTTAAGGCAATCAGGAATGCAATGGGGTTTTGTGTTCTTTCTTACCTAATGTTGCAAAATAGCTAAAAACAGTCAGACCTTCACAGTCCTTGAAGACCCAGTGTCACTTGAATGAATAGAAAGGGCCTGAGAAACTACATCAGCTTTTCTTGTTTGGGGGCTAGTAGGGTACCAAACTGGAAAAAGAACGTCAGAATTCAAATAAGGTAAACGGAAACTCAGGAGCATTAAATAATGCTTTTGATGTATTAATTTAACGTATAAGTCAAATTCTACTTGTGGCCATGAGGATGGGCTAACTGGCACCAGACTAATCCTCTTATCTGAAGAAAAGCAAATAGAAGATCCCACTGACAGGTAGAGTAAATGCAACAGATCATGTGTCTGAGGTGTAGGCAATGGACAGAGAAAGACCACAAACCTAAAGAAAGCAAACTCTAGTGAACTTGGACCACCTGGAGACTACTGCAGTCCTAGAGCTAGAGGAGACAGAGGCAGTCTGTAGATAGAAGGCAGACATTGTAAAGAGGAGCGTTTTTTTTTTTTTTTTTTTTTTTGGTTTTTTTTTTTTTTTTAGGTTAAAAGCCTGGCTTCTGGCAGCCCCAGCAAGCTAGGTTTAGTCACTCATCTCAACATATCAATTAAGGAAAGAAGGTGAAAATCAGGGGAAGGAGCTTTATTCAATGTGGCTACGTTGGGAAGAGAACTTATAAAGGAAGCTAGAGGCATTGGAGTTCAAGTTTGAGATATTGAAATGAGCTGTCTGATCTTAAACCAGGTCTATATAACAAGACCAGGCTGGACTTGAACTTGTGATTCCCTTGGCTCTGCTTCTCAAGTGCTGGGGATTCTAGGCATGTATGGCTACACCATGCTTTCATCTGACTATATTTATTGGATCAATAAACAATTTTATTTGAATATCGCTTTGAAATATTTAGTTTCCAAATATGCTTTTCTTATGTTTTTTTCAATAGGAAGACTTCAAAACAATGAAAAATGACTGCTGCCTCAGTCTATGTCACATGTATCCTCCTGGTATTGTATTTCAGATGGGCTTTTTTTCTGGTCTCTCAGCCATCAATGCCCTGGAAAGTCAGACACAGGTCTGACATATACACAGCACAGACATATTGTTCCCAGACCCACCAAAGTTTAGACCTGGGCAGGAGAAGACACTATTACTAATGCTCATTTGTACCATAAGAGCTTCTGCTCAGATGTCTATTCTATGTCCTTTGATAGTGACTCAGCACATGGTGTTCATCTTTTAAATTCACTGAATATTTCCTCCTACTGCCTACAGATATCCAATTAAATGAGGCATTTGAGATCTTAAAGTCACCCATCTGAAAATATTTTTACCTGATCTGAGAATGTTTCATCATTAAGCTGTTCATGCAGTGACATCCATCATCAGATAGCTATAGGACATCTAGACCGGTAAGAGTGGGAATCAGTGATGGAGATGAGGCAGTGAAAGAGACTCAACCTTTATCCTGAAGGCTGTTCTGTATAAAAGGACAGGCAGATAAGCAAAGAGCTTATACATGCTGTATTAAGTAAGAGTTAGGATGGGATAAAGTGGAGCTCTGTATCTTTTCTCAACTTGATGGAATGTGGGTACTTTCAGGAAGAGCATTCAAAATAAGTTTTCCCAAGAACCCCACATTGCAGTTAGCATCTGGCAGGACAGTGTTTATCATAAAGTTTGGAAAATTCTGAAGATACAACTTGTAAATGAATACCTATTGAATCTCTGAGTAATCTGCATTTTAACCAAGTCCTCCAGATGGTTCCTATGCCCAGTGAACAACTGAGAGAACAATGAGCTTAGATTAAAGCTTGATTCCTCTTCAGTGAGAGCAATAACTAGAAATCCGTATCAGAATGTAACAGACTGTAAAAGCCCTGTAGTAAAGGTAATCTCGACTCAAATGCAAACCACTCATTTTTTTTTGTAAAGGTATTGTTGTTCAGAAGTTCTTGGAAACATACTCCTTAGCTAATAACAAATGAGAGGTTTAGATTCTAGGGGTTAAAGTTTAGACTGGCCAGCTGTGAAATTTTGGATATGCTGTGCCAACAGTGTAATGAAAGCCCTATCCTGTGTGAGTGCTGTGAGTCCACTTACATCAGAAGGGCCCTGGTGATCGTCTCCATGTATGGCTACTTTGCATCAGTCTCCATCTTTTTCCAACAGGTAATTTCCTTCCCATATTTTCAGGACACATTCAGTTGGGAATTTTGTCCTCAAGCAGTTCATGAGATGTGGGGAACTAACTTCAGCAGAAGAAGGCCACCGTCAATGGTTGATTTCCTGGAGTGTTTCCTAGGCTTTACACAGCGCAGTGGGAGAAGCAATGGCTCCCACGGTTATCCATGCCTTAATTGTCATAACTCATGGATATGTTACCTGACCTGGTCAAAGAGAGTCTGCAGATGCGACTGGAACCTGGAGATGGAGAGAGTATCATGGGAGATCCAAATGGGCAAATCTAAGTGGAGAACTTGCCCAGCTGAGATACAACCTTGCTGGCATTACAGATGGAGGAAAGGGCTATGAATCAAGGAGTTCAGGCAACCTCTGGAAGCTGGAAAAGATAAGGAAATAGATTCCTCAGAAGAGAATAAAATCCTACCAATACTCAGATCTTAGATGGATGGAGTGAGGTCAGAATTTATGACTAGTATAACTTCAAGTATTCTGTTAAAGCCACTGAATTTATGATACATGCATATATATATTACATAATATATATTATGGGTATTTGTTTGCTATTACTGATGCAATGTATATATTATGTAATATATATATTATTACATATTATTACATATATATATTACATAATATATACATTGCATCAGTAATAGCAAACATATACCCACCATCTTGGAGACACTTGTTTCCCCACTTGATTATAATATGCATATGACCCTTCATTTGTATTTCTTGTACCCAAAAGATAATTTCCTCCTATTTCTTCTTCTTTTTTTTTTTTTTAATTTCCTCCTATTTCAATGGTGTATTTTCTAGTCCTTCAAATAAAGTCCATGGAAATTAAGAATTGCCTTGACTGTAAGGATTTGAAGGCTGGTATTTAATCTCAGAAGATCACCTATCCTCCAGGGTGGTGTGTTATAAATAATTTCTTCTTTTCAGTAACACACTTCTAACTTCTTTTTAAAAAATTTTATTTATTTTTTATTTATGTATACGAATGTATTGTCTGCATGTAGGTTTGTGCATCCATGTCATACAATGCCTCGGAGGCCAGAAGAGGGTGTCGGATTCCCCTGGATCTGGAGTTAAAGACAGTTTTCAGCCGCCATGTGGGTGCTGGGGATCGAACCCAGGTCCTCTGCAAGAGCAGTCGGTGCTCTTAACTGCTAGGCCATCTCTCCAGCCCCTCTAACTTCTTTATATTTAATTGTATTTGCCTGACTTCCCTTATCCTCAGAGGTTTGTTTCTATCATATTTCAACCAGGTGGCATCTTTAAACTTTTTTGATTCATTTACTTTAATTGTATGTGTGCCTGGATGCACGTAAGTGCACCTGTGTCATGCAATGCCCATGGAGGCTGGAAGAAAGTGTTAGAGTCTGTGGAAATGGAGCTAGAAATAGTTGCTAGCAGCTATGTGGGTGCCTGGAACCAAACCTGGGTCTTCTGCAAGAACATCCAGTGTTCTTAACCACTGAGCCACCTCTCCAACCTCCAGGTGAAACCTTAAAGACTTCTGTTCATGTCAAACTCTCTTTAACTTCACAGATTCTCCTCATAATGTGTCTAGAAACAGGGTCTGTATAATTGGCAATCACATTATATGCCCTAACACTCTAAAATGCCATAAAATTAAGTTGCAACTAAATGAACCTAAAAGAAATAATGCAAGTAGAATATTTAAAGACCCCAACTAAGAGAATTTCACATTATTCTAAACTTTGGTTACTAAGTGAAGATAATTTTTAAAGCTATGATTAAAGATATATTTAAATTAGAATGTAGTTAAAAGGTAGAACAGAGCCACTTATGAAATCTCATCTGACTAAAAAGTGCTTGGAAGTAAATGTCTTCTGCACATTTAGACATGGTTTATGGCATCTACATTGTGGGCGAACAATAACAAAGTTTGCAACTCAGTACACCGAAATTGATTTAAGCTTCTTTTCATCAGAGCGTACATTTATGACAGTCACCATCAGCAAGTAAAAGCTTAGTTTTCTAATTTAGTCAAGCATTCACAGAGCTGTTTGCCTTTTCTTCCAAGGAAGTTTCTCAGTAGTTTGAGTTGATGGCAGCAAAGTTGTCCTTGGCAAAGTTTGAAGCACCTGAAATTGTGTGTCCAGGGGATGAAAGGACTCAGGAGGATGTTAGGTGAAAGACAATAAGCCCACAGAGGGATTCTCAGTAGATGTAGACATCAGAAGCACTGATGGGATATTTTCTGAGTGTGTGTGATGCTGATGATAGAACTCAGGGCCTTGCTCATGTTAGGCAAGAGCTCTTCTACTTAGCTACACCCCAGGCCTTTGATAGAATCTTAAAATGAATTCTCTGCATTCTCTAGTTTTTGATGCTACTCTGATCACAACTGGGGTGTTGGTTTCAAGCCATGTTTGATGAGGGGATGAGATATATCAAAGTACACTCAAAGAACAGGGAGAGAGATTGTTACGTGTCATCTGTCTAGGGCACAGCTAGAGACACTAAGGCTACTTCATCTGGAGAAAGAGCTGGTGGAAGATGACAGCTGAATTCCAACATCTGAAGGGATGCCATGTGGAGGAAGAGGTTGACCTACTTCTGTCTTTCCAGAAGGGATAGAAGGGGGACAGGGATGAGTTGCACTGAGGTTGATCTCCATTTCTCATAAAGAAGAGAGTCTCTGGGATCAGAACTGTCTGAAGATGGAGATGATAAACTATCCTTAGAGCTACTCAAGCATCTCCAAGAACTCTGAGGCTCTGGCTCAGTATTAACATTCGATAATTGTATGATTCTGCTATGTTGCTAAGTCAGATGAGACTCAGGATCCCAGAGTTGTTCTCTTCCCTCTGTATTCTGTCTGATAGCTGGGATGAAGTTACACATTTGCTGTTGCTAAAGAATAGTTCGGGTATCTCTTCCCATAGTTTGATGCTCAAAAGGCACATGGGACAGTTAGTTATGTGGTTCTAGGCAGGGCATGGCAACTATGTGCCACCATGACTTCCTGCTCTTACAGTAATCTACATAACAAAGGAACTGCCTTCTGTGGCATAGATGGAACCTCAGATTCTTCCAAACACAGTATTCCATCATTGCTTGAGTAGGTTCACAGATGAAACCTGTTTATTTTCAAATATCTTCTTCAGGACAAACTTTGTGTGTGTTTCCTGGCCTCTCTTCCCAGAATAGGTCGCTGTGCTCTTCTCTGGAGCTGGGCATTTCTAACCTGATAGATGGTTGTTAAGCTCAAGGAGCACTGGAGCTGCTAACATCTTCATTTCTATTTTTTACTGTGTGGTTTGTTTATGTGCACATCCCTGTGTGCATGTGAATGTGCACGCGCGCGCGCGCGCGTGTGTGTGTGTGTGTGTGTGTGTGTGTGTGTGTGTGTGTGTGTAGGCCTGTGTAGGCCTGCTGACATTCCTCGGGTGCCATTCGCTTTAATTTTTGTGACAGTCTGTCTCATTGTCTGGGAACTTGCCAGGAAGACTAAACTGACTGGCCAGAAAGCCAAGGGATCAATCTGCCCAAGCCTTCCCAGGGCTGGGATTGCAAGCTTATGCTGCCACCTCTGGCTTTCTGTTTTTTTTAAGTGTGAGCTCTGATGGATGGAACTCATGTCCACTTGCTTGCAAGGGAAGTGCTTTGCCAACTGAGCTCTTGCCTCTTTTTTCCATGGCTTTCTGCACCCCCGTTCTCTAGGCATCACCTAAGCTCCTTTCTGTAGTAGTTACTGAATCCAGATTGTAGGTTTTCCAGCCTTCTCAGAAACAGCCTCCTGGAGTCTTTCTTGGGAGACAGTAGTTCCTCGAATCCACTGTCTTCCTTAAAGGAGAAAATTTTAACCTCATGTGACCCTTCTTCCATCTTTTAAGCACCAGCCATTCCAAACTTACCCTCTTACTGTCCACCTCTAGAGGTACAGACTCTTCCAACAATCGCATTATTAGGGAAGGGTTTTATCTATTTACTTACATACAACTTTATACCTAATTAAATATTGTTTGATGGACCGGATAGATGGCTCAACAGTTAAGAGCACTGGTTGCTTTTGCAGAGTACCTGTGTTCTCTTCTCAGGACCCACATGAGAGTTAACAGCCATTGGTAACTCCAGTTCCAGGAGATCCAATGCCCTGTCTCTGCCAGTGTTGCGTGTATGACTGAACTTACATGTACACGCAAAACACCATACACATAAAATTAAAATAAATAAAAATACCATTAGATTTCTTTTTTCTATCATTTGTATTTTCTCCCCATCTCCCAATAACCCTCTTGGCCACTTCCACAGCACCCCTCCTTCTCTGCTCTGTCTGTATTAAAATGCCCTTTTAGGAGAGTTAGAGAGATGGTAGGAAAGGAGCTGACTCCACCTACTCCTTTAGCTATTCTGCCTCTTCTGTCATTGTGGCTATTCCAAGCCTGTGCCTCTGAGGCTAACAGCCTGATGTTCCAGCTGTTAACCTCTCATTTGGTCCCTTAGAAAGGAAAGCCTCTTTCATTAGAATACCCTTCACCAAAATCTGTTTAAATGCGCACAAAGGCCTTTGGTTGCCTTTTTAATGTTTTTTTTTTTTTTTTTTTTTTTTTTTTTTTTTTTTTTTTTTTTTTTTTTTTTTTTTTTTTTTTTTTAAATTAGTTTGAAAAACAGTGGAAAGCTTTTACATCGGTATTTGGCACACATGAAAAACCTAACCCCTGCAAAGGGTCGAGGCAGAGAAAGCAATCCTATGATGCAGCTGCAGCCGTGACTGCCCCTCCTCTTGCTTCCTGCTGCTGTTCTCCTGCAGTTCTACATGATGCTTATGATGTTTTAGTCCAAGGCAGGAGGTGCCGTGGGAGGGACGCCCTCCTAATCACCAGCCTTCTTTCTCTAGCTCATAGCATAGAAAAGAATGCTGAGTGCACTTAGGAGGCCAAGAAGGGAATGCTGGGAAAGTCACGATCTGGATTCCAACCTGACTGGTAAGGACAGACATCACACATTACCGGTGCTAAGAAAGAACTGTCACAGACTGAGAAGTTAATGAGCAGGAGGAAGGAGAATGTTCTGGGCCTTGTATTGGCCACATCAGAAGATTTCTTTTTCTACTTGGATCCACCTGAAAATTAGAATAATAGCTGGAAGATCACTAAAGATGTAATTAACAAGCACAAAGATGCAAGTGATTAGTTGTACTGATTTTCATCGACTGAGCCAACCTTTGTGATATGGAATAACATCTATTACATAGAGAACATAGGACTCTGTCATTTGTCTGCATAGGAGAGATGCTAGAAGCAAGGCAAGCAGATCTTTTATCATTAAGCATTACTTTTGGAGGATTCACATTAATTAGTAAGTGCTTCTTCAATACAGTTGGGATTAAAAATAGTCAAAACGAAATAGGAGGAAAATTTGAAGACTTCTAGAACCCCCTTATGGTCAGCTCTGTGGGTTGGGTGGGCTGATCTCCTTTTGTCTGTTAACCATAGGTATTCTAAATAATAAGAGATATAATTCCAAAGAGTTCTTATAGAAAAAGGATGTATATATCGTAGTTCTGGCCAACAATGTGTAAGGAGAGGTGGGCTGTTTGCATATATTCCTTTCCTTCCCCTTCCGGCTGGGATCCAGAAATGAAGTCTGTGGCATTACATGAAGAAATAACAATTAGAACAAAAGCTCATAAGCTAAGTGTAGCAGATGGAACGATAGGACAGCTTGGCTCCTGGGTCACGATGACATCACAGGTTAGTTGGTCCTGGCTGGCCAATAACTGGGCTGCCTTTAAAGAATTTTTTTACACTGAATTTGTGATTTTCATAGGATGTTTTGGTGGTCTCCAGATATCCTCCCCCATCTGCATCCTCTACTGGCTCCCATCCAACAAAGACGATAGAGTCAAAGTTGTCTCCCCAAGTGCCCTTTGGTATGGGCCCATCCTGTGGAGCATGGTCAACCTACCAAGAATCTCACCCTGGAAAAAGACTGACTTTCTCCCTCCCAGCAGCCATCAGTTGCCAATAGTTGCTCAGGTGGGGTTGGGGTTTCCTACCCACATCCCCATGTCTATGATGGGATTTTGTCTGGTTTGAGCTTGCATGGGACTTGTACATGCTGTCACTATTGCTGGGCTGCTTAAAAAGTTTATTTTTATTTTTATGTGTATGAGTGTCTGCCTGCATGTATATATACATACCACATGGGTACCTGGTACCCGCAGAGACCAGAAGAAGGTGTCAGATCCTCTGGAACTGGAGTTAGTGTTGTGAGCTGCCTTGTGGGTGCTGGGAACTGAACCCAGGTCCTATGGAAGATCAGCCAGTGCTCTTAACTGCTGAGCCATCTCTTCAGCCCCAACTGAACTGCTTTTAATGTGAGAAAAATGGTCCCCTTTGAACACTTAAGCTGAAATAGTTTTCAGTTACTTGTAGCCAGAAGTGATATCTGAGCCTAATGTTCATAACTTATTATATGAGACCAAGGTGATTATTGTTTCTTCAAAAAATATTTTCAGATTTTTCTCAGTTCCTAACTGATTTAACCGAGAAGCTGCTTCTCATTTCTAAGAGTGATGATAAAGCAGTTTCTATCTCCATTTTCCTCTATATTTTTCTGTGACTGGCTGTCAGCGCTGTACTGATTCCCGAAATAAAACTCAAAAGTATAAGAAGCTTGGCATTTCTTTTAATGAACTCAGACTCTAATCCTGAACTAGGTAAAGGAAGGAGACTCCTTCAGTTAAGAGCAGCTTTGCAACACAAGAACGAGGCTTCATTGTCTAACATGCCACCCTGCTCAGTGTAGAGACTGTCAATCACTGCCTAGCCCATGTGTGGGTCAGAGTGTGGTTTAATCAAGAGTGTAGATAGGCTTTCTTGAAAAAGGCTTGAATGTACTATTAGAGTTATTCATTTTAATAAAAGATGCAACTGCCGCATTCAGAATTCTATTTTATGTAGCCAATTTCAAAACTGTTTATTGCTTATTCTTAAGCTGGGCATTTATATGAATACATATTCATGCACACACACAGAGACACACATAGATGCAGATAGACACAGACACAGACACCTCTCCCCCCCATGTATATAATTTCTCATTTACTGAGGTGCAATTGACCATTCTAGTGTGGTAGTTCTCAATCAGACATAGTTTTGTCCCTTCCCTCCCCTGGGGACATTTGGCACTGTCTGGATCCATTTTTGGTTGGCGCGATTGTGGACAGCTCACAGATAAATGTCAGGAATGCTGCTTTCCCTGGAAGGCACAGGGCAGCCCCCACTCCTGCAAACAATTATGTGGTATTCCCAGACATCAATAGTATCAAGGTCAAGAAACCCTGTTTTGATTTACTTCCCTATTTTTATATTCAGAAACAGAGACTAAATATGATTATTCTCTGAGGTTGGAGATCAGCTTCCTCCTACATTTGCTGTAGAAAGTTTCATTTGGTAAATATACAAACTTCTGATGGTGCTAAAATAAAGTTCTGAGCAGGATTGTCAAAGCATGCAGCAGTAGCAGAGGGCTGAGGCTCATCCCGATACCCAGTGTAGCAGGAGGGGCCCTGTGGGCTGTGTGGGATGATTGTCTGTCTGCTTCTGCTGTCCCCACAGAGCCTGGCACACTAGCTTTCTTTTGAAGTGGGTTTCCTTTTCTCCTGCTAGGAGAAGCTGTTGAGGACCAGGTTTCACTTACTGTGTTCTCAAGTCCTTGTCTATAGGTCACCTTGAATTTGTAAGCTCTCAGGACAATGCTGCAGAGTATGGGCAGATATAAAAATGCAGCTTCCTGAATGAATTCTGAGTTGTCCAGCAAGAACTCAGGTGAATCGGGACTTATAAATCAGAAGGAAAGAACATAAGTTATTTAATATTGTTTCCACACATTTCACTAAAACAACCATCGGATGGAATTTTTATCATTTATTTGGATTATAAACTATCTGCAAATTAAATGTATTTTAAGGTGAGATAGTTCTTCCTTTTGTTCAGATCATTGACTAGGGAAGTCATGCATTGATTTATTTCTTCTCTATCATAAACATTAACAAATTTGAAGAAAATCCATGATTAATAATGTATCAAATATGAGATGAATATTTTCTTTTGTTATTTTCCAGGTAGGCGCCAGCATTGTCTTAAAAATTAATCTCAAATTTATTTTTTATTGTATATTTCCTGTTTAAAAAGCTGAATTTATTTATTCAAACTAACCTATAAAATAGAATTCCTCTGGAACATAAAAACTTCAGCATTAGTAAGAGAATAATATCTTGTTATATTCAGTTTAAGAGGATTGCCCACATGGAAATCTTTAGCTTCTGGGATCTAGGATTAGAGAGAAGATTCTTTTCTATAATAATTTTGTAAAAGAAGTGTGTGAAAAGCAAGTTGAGAAGGAAGCATTATTCTTGACATGTAAATTTTGCTTAATGAATACATAATACTTGTTTTTCTCGAAGGAATACATTCTTGAAATAAATCAGACAAAAATGGAACAAACTTATGGAAATAACTACATTTTCCTGCATTCCTTATAGAAACCCCTTTGTTTTTAGTTTTTAAATAAAATTGCAAGATAAAAATTGGCCGATGCCCAGTGAACTTTAGAACCTTCAGGATGGTCTACAGGCAGAAACCAATTACATTGCACTTGTCACTCAGGTAACTCTAATAAAATATTTATTGAATATTTTAATAATTGATAGGCACTATTTTAAGTGTGTTTAGTGCTAAAGTTATACTTGTATTATTTTCCTTTTTTTGAGATAGCACCTCAGGTACACAGTACTCCTAAGCATGACCTTTAACTCCTAATCCTCCTGCTTTCACTTCTCAAGTGCTAAATTATAATTACATCACCACACCTTCCTGTGTCTGGTGTGTGTGTGTGTGTGTGTGTGTGTGTGTGTGTGTGTATACATGCTTAAGCATGTGTGGAGGCCAAAAGAAGATGTTGGATATCCTCCTCTATCATCTTTGCCTTTCTCCCTGGAGACAGGGTCTCTTACTGAACCTGGAATGAGGCAGGTGTCCAGCAGGCCCTAGCAATCTTCATGTCTCTGCCCATCATAGCACTGAGGTTTTAAGCCCATGAATATCTATGCCTGACATTTTTTGTAGGCTCTGGGATCTGAACTCAGGTACTCATAATTGTGCAGCAAAAATTCTTACTAACTGAGCCTTCTCTTCAGCCCCATAATCTTCCTTTTTAAATCAGATGAAAGTTTATTCCTCAGTCTTTTTGACAATGTGGATGGGAATGGAGAACATTATGGTAAAAATTATGTATCAGATAACTGAAGACAAATATTATATGATCTCACTTATATGTAAAAATGTCAAATAAATGCATAGAAATAGAATATATAAGAATGGTTACCAGGAATCTAAAGTGGAGAAATAGATATTGGTGAAAGGATTATAAAGTTGCAATTAAAGGGAATGGAGAGACGGCTCAGGGTTTAAGAGAACTGGCTGCTTTTGCAGAAGACCCGGGTTCAGCTCCCAGAACTCACAGGGCAGCTAACACTCATCCTTAACTCCAGTTGCAGGGGATCTGATGCTTTTTTTGACCACCGTGGGCACTGCATGAATGACATTCACATACATAAAATAAAAATAAATAGTATGCATTAGTTCCCTCCCCCATTAGGTGTTCCTTAAGTCTAATTAAAGAGCTACTGATTGGCCAGGTGTGATGGTGCATGCCTTTAATCCGAGCACTCAGGAGGCAGAGCCAGGAGGATCTCTGTGAGTTCAAGGCCAGCCAGGTGTACAGAATGAGCTCCAGGCCAGCTGGGACTAAAGGGAGACCCTTTAGTCTCAAAGAGCCCCACCCCCCACCAAAAAAGAGCTACTGATTATCCCCAAGACAAAAGTGCCACTATTGTACCTAGAGTGACTAGATGCTAGGCTGGCTGTTGTGGGGGTTGTAGGCTTCATAGCTGGGTGAGATATCCGCTGGTTTTCTCTTTTGGCAGCTTGTATAGTACTATCTTCTTTTTTTTAAAATGATGTTTTGTGTATTTCAGACATCATTTCTCAGTTCAGTTTAGACACATTCCCCTTTCCCTTCCCCCACCCCAGGTCATGCATTCTGCCATAACTGTCCTGCATCTTTCTCTCAGTCTTTTTTTTTTTTTTTATGTTTAGGAATTCACATTTTCCTCCTTTAATTTTACATTACTCTAAAATATGAATGCATACTTTCCACTCATACAGTAATTACAGTCTTAAAGTAAGTGGTGGATAGATTCTAGAGCCCGTTAAGAGATTTATATTATAACAACATAGTTGCTTTCAGATAAACAGAAATATAACAATAATGTTGTTCAGTTTGCCTTTCATCTTGGGACCTGGTGTTAGCATCCACAAATGAGGGAGACCATTTGCCACTTATTTTTCTGGGACTGTGTTACTTCAGTTAGCATAATGCCTTCAAGTTCCATCCATTTACCTGCAAAGTTCATGATGTCATCTTTCTTTACCACTGAGTAGTACTCCATTGTATAGACGTACCACATTTTTGTCATCCACTCATCAGTTGAGGGGCATTCGGGTTGGTTCCAGCTCTTTGCTATTGTGAAGAGAGCTGTGATAAACATCTTTGTGGTCAGATGAATCTTGCGGTATGGCTGGGTCAGGTGGTAGGCTCATTTTGAGTCTTTTAAGGGTTCTCCACATTGCTTTCCATAATGGTTGTACAAGTTTACATTCCCACCAGCGGTGGATGAGTGTCCCCTTTCCCCAGAACCTCTCCAACATTTGGTGTCTTTTGTGTTCTTGATCTTTTCCAGTCGTATTGGAGTGAGATGATATCTGAGAGTGGTTTTAATTTGCATGTCCTTAATTATTAATGATGTTGAACACCTTTTGAGATGTTTCTCAGCCATCTTTACTTCCTCACTAGTGAAGTCTCTGTTCAGCTCTTTACTCCATCTTTTGAGTAGGTCATTTGTTTTCTTACTTCTTAGTTTTTTGAGTATAGTATCTTCTGAAATGATGAGAGCTAGTCTTCAGGGAGGAGGCTTCCTGGTCAGTTCCAGTTCAGTTGTTCCAAGTCCTATGCCTGCAGTAGGCTGTGTTTTTAGCAGTCATGTCTTACCTTCAAGTTCTGGGAGGTAATCAATGGCTGTGGCAATAGCTTGCATTGTTTTGGGAGTCTCTTGGACTGCCTGATTTATGAGAGAATTTCCCCTGCCTGGCACTGTAATTTTTGTTATACAGCCTTTACCTACTTTACCTATACACATGCACTCATATACATATATTGTATGTGTATTTTCAGTATGATTTTGAACTGGTACAGTTTCCTCTGTTTTTTTACACCACCTTAGCATTACTTATCTTTTTTTTATCTCTCTCCCCTATGTAATCCCCTCCTCCCTCCCCAGTTTAAGTACTCCTGTTTTCCCCTTAATAACACCTGTCTCCTACTATCCTCCTCTCTCAATCTCCTTCTTTCATTTACTCCTGTGTTTCCTTTCCATTTTCTGGCTCCTTCAGTTACATCATGATATGTACTCACATCTAAGGATTTGGAGCTAGAATCCACCAATGAGAGAGAACATGCATTATTTATTTTTCTGAGTCTGTGTTACTTCACTTAGTATAACAGTTTCTAGTTCCATCCATTTACCTGTAAGTTTCATGACTTCATTTTTCCTTTACTGCTGAGTGGAACTCCATAGTATAAATGTACCACATTTCATTATCCATTAATCAGTTGATGGACATTTAGGTTGTTTCCATTTTCTAGCTATTGTGGAAAATGCAGCGACAAGTATGGATGAACAAGTATCTTTATAGTAGGATATTGAGTCTTTTGGGTATATCCTAAGGAGTAGTACAGCAGCCAGATCATATGGTAGATCTATTTTTATTTTAAGAGAGTTATTTCTCTACACTGATTTCCACAGTGGTTTTACCAGTTTGCTGACCCACCAGGTTAAAAAATGCTGTCCATCCAACCTCACTTCAGTGGCAGATTTTTGAAAGAGGGTAGAGGAATTCGTGTGAACATAGAACATTCTGGTAAATGGATGTTTAACTGAATCTGTTGGATTTTGTGTTAGAAACCTCTCGGCAGTCTTCATTTCAGGAATAACTTCATTCTGTTCTCAGTTTTCTGATGAATATAGGAAACATGTCTTCTTTCAAGTTTGCTGCTCTCCAGAGTACACTCAGTCCAGTGTCCTTTACCCACACACCATCTCAACATTTCCTGGGGAGAAAAAATTTCAGCCATTTGAATAATTTCTGTGCAGTTTCAGCATTTGGTCTTCATTTTCACAATTCATTCATGAGACAGTGAGCATATTTAAGATGCTAGCTGTATAGAAACCCAGACCAGCAAAACTATAAAATCTCGACGTGTCTTAATTTTAAAATTATAACAGATTATAAATATTCATCCTATGCCTTTAAAATACTTCTATTTTAAAACATTTTAGGAAGCATATTATCCGGTTTTGACTCAATGTAGGAACTGAAGCAATCAATCTGCTTTCATTAATTAAGGGGAAGACATTTGTAATGAGTTGTTTGTTTTCCAAACATAAATCTGACATGCCCTTGTTGCACAACTGACATGATAGAGCTGCAAGCAAGTAGAGCACCCAGCCAGCGCAGCATCCAGGAATCTGTGGAGAGGAATTCTCATGGACACTCCATTGAAATAATATCATTTTACTATAGGACATTGTCTTTAGTCTTGAAAAGTTGTCAATCTTGTCAATCTAAGGATCCTGCTGAGTTCCCAAAGGTGCTTGATGACACCTGGGGGAGTCATAGGAAGGTACCAGATGGGTAATGGGTGCAGAGAAGTGACACAAATGAGGAAATTAGAAAAACACATTCCCCCACAAACTGAACATCTGTTCATAGTGACACATAATGAACTGATGTGTCATTTGCAAAGACAGATTTTTACCCAGAAACTGGTGTCATGGCATTTTTGAATTTATTTTGAAGAAGATAAGTTTATAATACTTTTCAAAGTGGGTCATAATATTTATACCTATTTATGTAACATAATATGATAACTCAATACATATACACAATGCATAATGATAAAATAAAGGTAATAAACACTTCCATTTCCTAAAATAACCATTTTTGTGCGTTGGGAGCTTTCATAGGCTTCTTTTTTTTTAATTGTTCAGGATAAAATATTTTACTCATTAAAATGTAAAAAAAGCCTAGCACTTGGGAGGCAGAGGCAGGCAGATCTTTGTGAGTTCAAGGCCAGCCTGGTCTACAGAGCAAATTCCAGGACAGCTGGGGCTACAGGGAGACCCTGTCTCAAAAAGACAAAAAAAATGTAAAAAAGAAAAGTTTTTGAACAGTTGGCATTATCTATTAATGTTGGATACAGAGAACAAAGTAGGTACATAGATATATGTGCTGTATAATGAAACTCTTTATAAAATTCACAGATATATTTGATTATGCAAAATAAAGAAGACAAAATTAAAATATTTATTTTAAACACTCTGAAAGGATATTCACATTTACTAAGAACTGCAAACTATTAAAGGCTGTTCTTTCTTGACTTAGTCACGACAAAGAATGATTACTGTTCAAGAAAATGATGAATTAAAAAAAAGAATATGATGAGTTAACTTACCAAAGTGTCCTCTGTGGAAATCTGGCACATAAGCTAGGGATACTTTTGCTTTCTTTAATGTTATTGCTGTCCAGGAAAACATGACAGTAGATCACCTTCCTTGATGGATTTCACAGGCTTTTTATTGTGAAATACATCATAGAGTATTGTAGCTAATAGCTACCTTAATGCTACAGAAAACAGTTAATTTCATCTTTCTGCATTTTGGTGTTTCTCATTTGAACTCTCCATATTTCTTCCTTGCTATGTTCCCAATCTTTTTTTTTTTAATTTTATTTATTTCTGTATGTGTATGAATGTACTGTCTGAATGCAAGTCTGTGCACCCGTGTCGTGCAATGCCGCGGAGGTCGGAAGAGGGTGTCGGACTCCCCTGGAACTGGAGTTCTCCTGGAATTGGAGTCTCAGACGGTTCTTGGCCGCCATGTGGGTGCTGGGGATCGAACCCGGGTCCTCTGTAAGAGCGGTCGGCGCTCTTAACCGCTAGGCCCTCTCTCCAGCCCTATGTTCCCAATCTTTAATGATCACAGTGTAGCTCCATTCTTTTTTTCTTGTTTTTAATTATTATTTTTATTTTTTAAAATAAAATATTTTATTGGTGTTTTCTGTGCTTCATACATCATTTCTCAGCCAATTTAGACACACTCCATTTTCCATGCTCCCCCACCACACCCCAGTTCACGCATTCTGCCACACATGTCTTGCATGTTTTTCTCACTCTTTTTAAAGTTTTCCTCTGCAGAGGTTTATTGTTTGGGCAGAAGTTAACTGTTTCAGTCAGTTCTTTGATCCAGTCCTTTTGTCATTGTTTATCCCTCCCATTTGTATTGCTCCAAAGTTTGCCTATATACATCACATACATACCAAAGTTATGACCTTCGAAAATAAACTGTATAGACACATATATTTAGATGATATGTTGATCCATGAATTACATTTTTTCCTGTTAAGTATGACAGGGTCTTACTGTGGCTTATGAGATCTCCTAACCTGTAGAGGATGTAAGCTTGTGGCATCAGCCATAGGTTATTCCTCCAAGGAGAGAGCCAATAGCCAATTAGATTTGGGATATAGAGGCATATGGCTGCCTCTGCTGCACAGTATTTCCAGGCAGGTGAGGTGTAGCTGGTGCTGACGGTGGAGTCTTGCTTGCCCCTTTTCTAAGCCCAGGGAATAATCTGCGGAAGAGGGGGCGTGGTAGAATGTAAGGGCTGCGATTGGGGCGAATGGTGAAACTACAGCAATGTAGTCTGGACCCTCATTTGATTAACCTGATGGAACATACAACCCCTCACTCCCCGCTGGAAGGTGGGGCTGTGGGGGTTTCGGCACAACAGCCTGCAAATTGGTTTTACATGAAGGATGCTTGTACTCATGGATTATCACTTATAGCTAAAAAATGAAAAAAAAACTGAGAAAAATATGCAGGACAGTTATGGCAGAATGCATGATCTCGGTTGGGGTGGGGGTGGGGGGGAAGGGAAAGGGAAATATGCCTGAACTGAATTGGAAAATGATGTATGGAATGCACAAAGCATCAATAAAAAAATGTTAAAAAAAAAGAAAATAAACTGTATGCTGATTCCAAAATATTTTTAGGAGTTCACATTTTCCCCTTTAATTTTATATTATTCTAATATATGAATGCATACCCTCCATACATATACCACAATTAACAAAGTCTGAAAATAAGTGGTCAGTTAATTCTAGACCCCGTTAAGGGATTCACATTATGACAGCATAATTGCCTTCAGATAAAAAGAAATATAACATTAACTTTTCTCAGCTTGCCTTTTCAACTAGGGATTTGGTGCTAGCATCCACAAATGAGGGATACCATTCGTTGTTTGTTTTTCTGGGACCATGTTACTTCACTTGGCATAATGGCTTCAAGTTCCATCAACTTATCTGCAAGGTTTATGATGTCATCTTTCTTTACCACTGCATAGAATTCCATTGTGTAGATATACCAATTTTTCTTATCCACTTGTCAGTTGAGGGACACGAGTTGCTTCCAGCTCTTTGCTACTGTGAAGAGAGCTGCAATAAACATAGATGTGCATGTATCTCTGCAATTGGATGAGTATTGTGGGTATATACCCAGGAGTGGTACAGCTGGGTCAGTGGTAGCCTCATTTTCAGTTCTTGAGAGTTCTCCACATTGCTTTCCATAGGTGTTGCACGAGTTTGCATTGCCACCAACAGTGGATGAGTGTTCCCCTTTCCCTACAACCTCTCCAGCATTTGTTATCCTTTGTTTTCTGGATCATAGCTAGTCTTACTGGAGTAAGATGAAATCTTAAGGTGATTTTAATTTGCATTCCCTTAATTATTAGCGATGATGAACACTTTTTAAGATGTTTCTCAGCCATCTTTACTTCTTCATTTGTGAAGTCTCTGTTCAGCTCTTCATTCCATCTTTTAAGTAGATCATTTGTTTTCTCCCTCCTTTGTTTCTTGAGTAGTTTATACACTTTGGATGTTAATGCTCTATCAGATGTGTCACTGGTGAAGGTTTTAGCCCACTCCATGGGTTTTCTCTTCACTTCTTTGATTGTTTCTTTTGCTGTACAGAAGCTCTTGAGTTTAATAAGGTCCCATTTGTCAGTTGTTGACCTTATTGTCTGTGCAGCTACTGTCTGATTTAGAAATCTTTTCCTACACCTATGTCTCATAGGTTAGTACCAAAGTTTTCTTCTATCATTTTCAGAATTTCAGGTTTCACAGTGAGGTCTTTGATCCATTTGGAGTTGGTTTTTGTACATGGTGAGAGGTAGGGGTTTAGTTTTATTCTTGTATGAGTGGTGATCCAGTTATGCCAACACCATTTGCTGAAGATGCTGTCTTTCCTCCATTGAGTCTTCTCGGCCTCTTTGTCAAAAATGAGGTGGCTGAAATTGGATGTGCTCAGGTTTGAATCCTCAATTTTGTTCCATTGATCTACAGGCCTGTTTTTGTGCTAATACCAGACTGTTTTTATGACTATAGCCCTGTAAAATAGTTTGAAGTCTGGTATGGCAATACCCCCCCCCCCGGTATTGCTCTTTTTTCTCAGGTTTGCTTTGTCTATCCAGGATCTTTTGTTTCTCCATATGAACTTTAGGTTGTTTTTTCTAGTTTTGTGAAGAAGGTCCTGGTGATTCTAATTAGGATTGCATTGAATCTGTATATTATTTTGGGCAGGATGGTCATTTTTACTATATTGATTATTCCAATCCATGAGCATGGGAGGTCCTTCCATCTTCTAGTATCTTCCTCAGTCTCCTTCTTTAGGGATTTAAAATTTTCTTTGTAGAGATTTTTTTGGTGCATTTGTTCAGGTTTGTTCCTAGATAATTTATTTTTTTCAAGACTATTGTGAGTGGGAAAGTCTTATATTCTTTCTCCAATTGCTTGTTATTGGCATAAAGAAGGGCTACCAATTTTTCTAAGTTAATTTTTTATCCCACCACTTTACTGAAGCTGTTGATAGTTTCTAGAGGTTTTTCTGGTAGTGTTTTTTGGTGTCCCTTAGGTGAACTATCATGATATCTATTGACGAGGAGTGGGAATGGGGGCAGCCTTGCTGGGTTTCTGACTTTAAGGGGAACACTTCCAGTTTTCCCCATTTAGGATAATGCTGGCCATGGGTTTATTGTATATGGGTTTAATTGTGCTGAGGAATGTTCCCTCCAGTCCAATTCCCTCCAGGACTTCAAACATGAAGGCATGCTGAATTTTGTCAAAAGACTTTTCTGCATCTATTGAGATGACTGTGTGGTTTTTGTCTTTCAGTCCATTTATGTGCTTTATGACGTTTATTGATTTACGTATGTTGAACCATCCCTGCATTTTTGTTATGAATCCAGCTTGGTCATGGTGGATGATCTTTTTGACATGTGCCTGTATGCTGTTTGCAAGTATGTTGCTGAGAATTTTTGTGTCTATGTTCATTAGTGAAATGGGTCTATAGTTTTCTTTTTGGTTGTATCTTTTCCTGGTTTTGGTATTAGAGTGATGTTGGCTTCATAGAAGGAATTTGGGAGATTGCCTTCTGTTTCTATCCTCTGGAGTAATTTGAGTAGTAGTGGCTGTAGGTCTTCTTTAAATGTTTTATAGAATTCTGACATGATTCCATCTGGACCTGGGGTTTTTTAGTTGGGTGGTTTTTTATTACAGTTTCAATTTCCTCCTTTATTATGGGTCTATTTAAGCTGTCAGTCTCTTCCTGGTTAAGTCTTGGTGGATTCCATGATGTCAGGTATTCATCCATTTCTCTTAGGTTTTCAAATTCGGTAGAGTATTGGTTTTTGAAGTATTCCCATAAGACTGTCTGAATCTTTTCACTATCTATTGTGATGTTTCCCTTTTCATCTCTAATTTGGTTGATTTGGAGTTGGTCTTTTCTTCTTTTAATCAATTGGGCTAGAGGTCTATGTATCTTGTTTATCCTTTAAAAGAACCAGCTCTTGGATTTGTTGATTTTTGGAATATTCTCCAAAATCGACCATATACTGGGACACAGAACGAACCTTGGCAAATACAAAAAATTAAAATAATTTCATGCATCTTATCAGATCACAGTGTAATAAAGCTTAATATCAACACTAGAAAGAGCCCTACTAGCTACAAGAACAAATGGAGACCAAACAACACACTACTGAGTAATGAATGGGTCAAAGGAGAAATAAATAAAAGCATTCTTGGCACTAAATGAAAGGGATGATACAACACTGCAAAACCTATAGGACACCTTAAAAGCAGTTCTGAGAGGGAAATTCATAGCCCTAAGTGCCTACATTAAGAAAACAGAAAGAGCACAAATAAATGACTTAACATTGCAACTAAAGACACTTGGGAGGCAGCAGCAAATGAATCCTAAACCAGGCAGTTAGGAAGAAATAACAAAAGTCAGGGCAGAAATCGATGAAATAGAAACAAAGAGAACAATACAAAAAAAATCAACGAATCCATTCTTTTATGAGAACAGCTTCCTAGTTTTTACAAATGAATGAGAGCATGTGAAAATTTTTGTCATTTTTTTATTGAATGTTTGTGTATTTCACGCAGAACACCTCATCACTCTTAATCCTCTATTTGTACTCCCTTTCCCACTGGCATCCTCCCCCCCCCCGGGAATTCCTACACTCTCTCATTTGTGTGACAGCTCATTGTGTGACATTAGTGTCCCTAGACATTTCTCAGTGCAGGTTCATCCACTGAGGTCTAGTCAGCCCTTCCAGAGTCCCTTGCTTTAAGAAGATTAGTTATTCCTCGCCCAACACTAGTCAGCTGCCAGTAGTTCTTCTGTTAAGAATGGGACCTGAATTTCTCAATGGTCACTAAGGAAGCTTCCTCAGGCAACAGAGGTCCAGGAACACAAAAGGTCACAATGGCCAAAGTGTGGAGATCAGGAGTCTGCAGAATGTGGGTTATTGGACAGGAGTCCTATATTAAGCTTCACTCACCCTGGGCTCAGGGACCATTTCTGAAAAGGGGATGAAAAGATTGTAAGAGCTAGGGGGGAGGTGCATGACCATATGGAAATAGAATCATGCAAGCTCTGGGGACCCTGTTCATATGAACATATAGCAGTAGTGTCAGCATGCACAAGACTCATGTAAGCTTAAGCAGACAAAACCCAGCACAGATAATTTTATTTTACTATCTTGCCTCATTTCATTTATGATAATATTCTCAAATCTATTGCCTTAGAATTATATCCTGGCTATTGTGAATAGTGCTGCAGTGAACATGGGAGTGCAGGCATCTGCTGACTATAATGACATTTATTCCTTTTGGATATATGCACAGTAATGGGATTATCAGAAATCATATTCTGCTTTCCATAATGGTCATAATAATTTACATTCCTACCAACAGTGTACGAGAGCTCCCCTTTCTCAGCTTCTTCACCAGCATTGCTTTTTGTCTTGTAGTAGCAGTTGTTCTAACAGGGTTGAGGTCCTATCTCCTTAGGTCTCATTATCGCTATTATTTGCATTTGGCTGATTGTTAGTGATGTTGAACATTTTTCATGTGCTTGTTTGCCATTCGTGTGTTTTCTTAAGAGAAATGTCTATTCAGATTGTCCATTCTTTAATCAGATTTTAAAAAGCTTTTGGATTGCTTGAGTTTATTCTGGATAGTAATCCCACGCAACTCACATAGCTTGCCTTTCCCCGTCATCTTGTAGGTTGTCTCTTTACTCCATTGATTGTTTCTTTTGCAGTGCAGAAGCTTCCTTGATGTAATTTGTTTATTCTTGCTCTCATTGCCTGTGCTTTTGGAGTCTTTCCCCCAAACCCTCTGGATTTACCAGAAACATTTCCCTATGTTTTACTGTATAATTTTATAACTACATAACTTATATTTAAGCTTTTGACCTCTATTGAGTTTTTGTGTATGATGTGAGGTAGGGATGTAGTTTTCTTTTTCTTCACATATACCCAGTGCTTCCAACAATACTTATTGAAGAGACTGCCCTTTGTTTAATATAACCTATTGAAGCCCTTGTAAAAAAAATAACTTGATTTAAAAATCACATCTTCCCAGAGTTTCTATTCTGTTCCTCTGGTCTATGTTCAGTTTTTATGTCAATACTGATGCTATGTTAGTTTTGTAGTGCATTTTTAAATCTGTTATTATAATGCTTCCAACTTTTCCACCATTTTATTTCCTCCTCAGGATCACTTTGGCTATTTTAGGTCTTCTGTACTTTCATATGAATTTATCATTTACTGTTCTATTTATGTGAAAAATGGCAGTGATATTTTCATGGGATTGCATTGAATCTATAGATAAGTTTTGGTAATTTAAGCAGGTGTGTGTGTGTGTGTGTGTGTGTGTGTGTGTGTGTACTCTGGAGCTGGAGTAGTTGCGAACTACCTGATGTGGACACTGGGAACTGAACTTGGGTCATCTGGAAGAGCAGTACATGCTCTTAATTGAGAGCCATCTCTCCAGCTCTCACCAGAGATATTTAAACAATACTTATTTTTGTAGTTCATGAACATATGATATCCTTCATTTTCTTTGTATCCTGTATTTCTTTCACCAGTCTTTTATAATTTTCATTATAGAGATCTTTCTCTTCCTTGGATAAATAAATGTATTCCTATTTAATTTCTTTTTCTTTTTGCCACTATTATGAATGATATTGAATTTTTAATTTCTTTATCAGCAAGTTAATTACTGACATATAAAATCTGCTTTGTATGTCAATTTTGCCCTACAGCTTTACTGAATTGATCATTTCAAAGAGCTTTGCAGAGGAGTAGTTTCTTTCTCTGTATAAGGCCATGCCATTTGCAAACATGGATGGATGGTTTGATTTGCTCCTTTTCAAGTTGGATATCCTTTTTTTCTTTCCCTTGTCTAATTGTGCTCATTAAGATTTCCAGAACTATTGGGTATGGTGGTTCACACATGTCTTTATTCCCAGCACTTGGAAGGCAGAGGCAGGCAGATCTCTATGAGCTCAAGACCAGCCTGATCTACACAGCAACTTCAGGCCAGCCAAAGCTGTCACCAAAAACAAACAAACAGACAAACAACAAAACAACAACAAATAAAATAAAAAAGACTTCCAATACTATATTAAATAAAAGTGGCAAAAGTAAGCATTATTGTTTTGTTCCAGCCAAGGAAAAGCAGTGTGTATGCTGTATTCACAGTCCAACCTAGAGAGCTATGCATAAGAAATCCACTTTCAGCCACATTCATCCTGAGTTGAGTATTGGCCTGCTGTCCGACTTAAATTAAACCCTCCTTTAAAACTCCAAGTGGTTTAGTGAGTGGTCTCTCCACTGCGACTTTACAACATTTGGAAGTCCCACAGAGATTCATACCAGCCGGAGGTTAGACCTGACAGGGGCCAGCTGCTGAGAGAAGTTCCTCAGCCCTGGCCTTCCTTCTCTAGGTACTGGTTGCCATGGATTTTCGAGGTTAATCCTAAGAGGAAACTCACACTGTGACTATCAAAATGCCTGGAAAGCAGATCCTGAGTTTAGATACCATGACCAAATGAACAAAAAGAGAAGTCCAATAATGAATGAATGCTTCAAAACCCCTTGTTGAGAAATTCTAATGGACTTTTAAGTTGGACATTTAATTCACCCTGTTCATCTCCTGATTCCCTGCCTAGAAAATGTACCTAACTACTCTTGCCTTCACTTCTCCTTCACAGGCACCAGTCAAGGACTTTGTTCTCTCTATAGATATAATTTTGGGGGTCTTTTATATAGAACCACTGAGCAGGGGGTACCCTAGGTGCCACATCCTATGCCCCTTTTCAGCATGGAAGGAAGAAGTCAGAGTGGTCGGCACCCTGATTCCCTCTTGTCAATTGGGGTGACCTCCTCAGAGGGTAATGTGATAAAAATAGGAGCTAAAAATTGGCAGGGCAGTTTAGGGGTCAGGGCCCCCCCAAAGAGCTGGTTTCTTTCTCAGCTGAGAGCTGAAGACTTCCTGGATCTGCCAGTGAACTTATCCTTCTGGTTGCTCTGACTCGTGGACCATGAATCCTTAACTCACTTGTCAGATTTATTAACCAGTGGGTAAATTCTATCAAACTCAATCTTGGAAACACCAACTGTGGTCCACTCTTATGAAGTTCCTTCAAGGATTTGAAGACCTCACAACAAGAGGGGGGAATGAGATAGAGGATTATTGATATAAAGGATTATAAAAACTCAGGGATAGTGTTCTCAGATACCATTAAGCCATTTTCCCTGAGTTTTTCTAGGAATGACTGGTTTGCTTGCTTTGTGTATTTTCCCTTGATTTGTAACTTTAACTGTGGTGTTAAACTCTGATTAGCTGGTGTACTTGATTGGTAACTTTAACTGTGATGCTAAATTCTGATTGGCTGTTGTACTTATAAAAATCCCCATAACTTGCACCTTGGCCATGGCATCATAATTAAATTAAACTCTCCTTTAAAACTCCAAAAAAAAAAAAAAATTCACTTCCTGACTCAAATGTAGGGCTTAACTGTCACTGATCTTGGTCTGATAGCATTTATTTTAAAGGAGTCAAGAGAGAGAGATTGGTAATACTTTCTTGGTGCCTATTTACCCAGGTTCATTTTTCATTTCAACATTTATATATAAAATAACCCTGGGCAGTAGTTAATAATACTTTGAGTTTTGAGGGTTTAAGGCACTAGAGGTTCCTTCTCAACTCCCCCTGATGCTCTCAGTTCCCCATTATGGTTGGGCCACATAAGCCTGTAGGATCTGGGACATAGTGGATACACCGAGGTTTAAGGCCCTCCTTCCTTCATGCTTATCAGCCTTAGATCAGTCAACTAGCCATAGGTGACAAACTGATACATCTCCAGGAGCAATGTAAAACACAGACCCCGCCCCTCCTAAACAATGATCAAATGGTTGATTTGAATAGGAGATTCAGAGAGTTTAAAAAAAATCAAAAAAATTTAACATAACAAATATTTTGTTATTTTTAATTTTATGTATATGAGTATATTGCCTGCACATATGTAAGTGCAGTCAGGTATGCAATGACCTCAGAGGTCAGAAGAGGGAGTCAGATCCCCTGGCATTGGAGTTATAGCTGGAGTTGTTAGCCACCATTTTGGTGCTGGGAATCAAATTCTGGTCCTCTGCAAGAGTAGTTAGTGCTCTCAACTGCTGAGCCCCCAAGATCCAGAGTTTTCTGACAGGTCTCAGAGAAGTACTCTCTGACAGGTCTCAGAGAAGTACTCACTGTGACCTGATTTCTTCCTTCCCTGGAAGTGAGACATTCACTGAGATGTTTCTCCAAGTCTTGGTAAGAGTGCTGCTGGGAGGTAAATCTCATATGACTAGAGTCATGTCAGGAAACCACAAAGTCAGCATGCGTGCTGACATTTCTTCTGAGACTGTCAACATTTTTATCAAACTATAGAAATTTTAATATCCAGATCAATTTGATATGAGTTCAGTTTTCCTTAGATTTTTGAAATTTTGAATGTGTAAAAGTTATTTAATATAATTTTCTTAGACCTTAGTAATGATTTTAAATTCAATGAGAAAAATCCTTGTCATTTGATTCAGAAGGTCCAGTTTGAGATTCTTAAAAAGAAGCCATTGGAGCTGGGCATGGTGGTGCATGCCTTTAATCCTAGCACTCAGGAGGCAGAGGCAGGTGGATCTTTGTGAGTTCAAGGCCAGTCTGGTCTACAGAGTGAGTTCCAGGACAGCTGGGACCACAGGGAGACCCTGTCTTGAAAAGAGCAACAACAAAAAAGAAGCCATTGGAAAAGTGTAAAAAAGAATAAGTATTCACAGAAATGTTTATTGCATTACTGTTCACAGATGCAAGGAAAACAAACGTTGCACTACTTGCAATAGGCAATATATATGATAGCATATAATAAGTATATATATATAATATAATATATAGTGAAAACCAACGTATGCTGGTACCACGTACGAGATACGTGCTTTTGAAGTTAGCACAGTTAATCCTCATAACAGTGCTATAAATATTGTTTTGTCAATATTCTATATTACCAATTCACAGATGAATACACTGAGGTTCAGAAGGATGACTTGCTCAACGACAAACAGCGTAAAAGTTGGGAAGCTAAGATTTGAATGCTCATTAACCAGAGACAAAGGCACTGGCTCCCTCAGAGGAGTCCAGGCGATAATCTTCACTCAGCTCAAGATGTTGCCCCAGAAACAATGGGGTCCAGTGCAAGGGGAGCTGCTGAAAGTTTTTTCAAAGCCCATAATTTTTAATTGAAGCTTTGTGTATTTCATACAACATTTCTTAATCAAATTTAGACCCAATTCCCCTTCCTTTCCCCCCTTCCGGTCAGAGTTCATGCATTCTGCCAGATACTTATTTCATCTTTTTCTGAGTCTTTTTTACATTTTTGATGGTGAAGTTTACCATTTGGGGATTAAGTTTACTGTTTCAGTCAGATCTTTGACCCAGTCTTTTGCTGTTGTTCCTTCTCATTTATATCATTCCTACATATGCCTTATATGCAGGTCACAGATAAACCAAAATTATGACATCTGAAAATAAACTCGAGGTTAATTCCAAAATATGTTTAGGGCTTCACATCTTCATAGTAGGATTGTATGCAGATAATAAAACAAATGTGACTTTACTTTCCTACATTATAAAGCAAGTTGATGAGTAACATCAGGTACTATATTTACTAAGAAACAAAGAAATAAAAAAGATTTTTTTTCAGTTTTCCTTCTACAGAGAGAATTGGTGCTAGCATCCACAAATGAAGGACATAATTTCTCGTTTGTTTTTTGGGGGACTGTGTTACTTCACTTAGCATAATGTCAAAGCCCACAAAATTTATAACTACTACAGAGTGTGAGAGTATTGAAGAGAAAGAAGATCCTGGAGAGGAGATCTGACAGCTACTAAAAGCATGGATCCATAAAACAGCAGTGCTGCTTGCAAATGAAATACAGTTAAGAATGGAAAGATGGAGGTGAGGAGAGTGTTTGTGCACTTGAGAAAGAGGAGCACATTTCACAAGAAGTAGAATTTAGGGCCTGTGGTGCCAGAGGCTGGCTCCCTGAGTTTAATGCTTGCCTTGGAAAGTGACATATAACCTGCAGGTATCAAAATGGACTCAATTATGAGTTTACTTAAAAAATGATTCAATGGGGGCTAGAGAGATGTCCTAGCCATTAAGAGGGCCAACTGCTCTTGCAGAGGACCTGGGTTCGATCCCCAGCACCCACATGGCAGCTGAGAACTGCCTTTAACTCCAGTTCCAGGGGAATCTGACACCCTCTTCTGACCTTCACAGCATTGCATGACAAGGTGCACAAACCTACATGCATATAGTACATCCATACACATAAAAAATAAATAAAATTAAAGAAAATTAAAAAAATGATTCAATGGAAATTATTATTATGAAGAAAAGTTATCACTAAAACCTCCACCTACTTTAATTTTTAGTGATTGGTAAGTTCTTGTTACTTGGACTAGTTAGCTTTTTTATTAAAAGAAGTACATTCATATAGGTTTTCCAAATTACTCAGCAGATGTAGTCACTTTCACCCAGTGCTCCATATATATCACCTAATAGAAACTCAAATAATCCCTGATAGTAATTGTAAACAATTTAACATGCTGAATTTATTTGAAAGTATTTCCTTAGTCTTATGACAATCATTTTCCATATGCTCAATCAAATGATCCCCAATTATTCTTAGGAAATGGTATATTTATCACCACTTTATGAAACAGGAAGTTTGCTTAGGGAAGTTGAGTGAATTTCACAATAAAACCAGCAATTAAAAATTCGAACAGGGAATCCCAACCCTGATCTGTCCAGCACGTGCTCTAGCATGATTCTGTACTTCCTGCTCATGTTGTTCAAAGGTAAGGGGAGACACCATAAATACAATGTGGCAATAAGGACTAAGACCAAGAATAAAAAGAAATCAAGACAGCCCTCACACTAGTCCTTTTAAGGCTTAGGTTTCTTATTTTGAAGGAGGAATTATAGTATCAAATTACAATTTGCTGTCTAGGAAGCAGTATTAGAGAACGGTCTGCCATCTGACCCCTTAAAACATCAGGCAATTAATGGACACTATCCTTGAAGTCCTTTTGCATGGTCTTCTATATAGACAAAAGTATTCACTTGACCACTGGGCAAATACTATGTTACCGAGACTGTGTAAAGATATTACACCTGTATAATAGGTGCAACTGGGACTACTTTTGGTTTAGTTCATGGTAGTCCATTGTCAGTTGCAGGTATAACATCATGATGGTGGTAAATGTCATTTTTTCCTATGATTTAATACATATTTTGTTATATTAATTTGGCTGGGGTCCTGGTGTTTAAGAAGCTTCCGTCTGGTCTTCCTCACTATATGAAACTCTGATACTCCTATGACTCAGTCCTATGCCTAACATTTTGTTTTTCTGTAATCTCTCTCTTTTTTTTTTTCCTTGACATTGTCTCAGGCTGCACTTAAACTTACAGTGTGGGCAAGGGTGATCTTGAGTTCCTGGTCCTCCTTCTCAGACTCCCAAGTGCTGGGATGGAAGGGTGTAGAACTACATGCTGTTTATGTGATGCTGGGAATCAAATCCAGGGAATTGTGCATGCTAGACAATCACTCCACCTCCTGAGCTACATCTGAGAGTTTCTTTCGGTGCTTCCAAGACTCTCTGGATTTTCCTCTTGCTTTCATATTTTATTGTTTTTCTCCAATACATTATGTTCCCCACCAACTGTTCTCTAAATGCAGTCTTTATATTCAGTATTCCTTATTCAGTTCCTCAGTGTGCAGGATCCTCGACCCACACATTCCTGTCTAGCCTGATCTCACTCACCGCTGCTGCAAATGCCCTGTATCCACATGCCTTGGGATCTCCTGCTTCATCTTCTGCCAGTGATGGAGTCCTCACCGCATCAGGCTGTCATCTGTGGCCACATTTTATTTCAGTCTTTTCCCTACTGATCACTTCTATTTCTTGAAACCATAGGTTCAAAAAGCAAAGAGATACAGACTTTAATACTTAGACTTTCATGTAACAACTTTGTTGGGGAATAGAACTCCAGCTCCAGGGGAATCCGAGACCCTCTTCTGACCTCCGTGGCATTGCACGACACGGGTGCACAGACTTGCATGCAGGCAGTACATTCATACACATACAGAAATAAATAAAATTAATAAAAAAAAAAGGAATAACATTTGGAAAAGTGAGGGGGGGAAGGGGATTGAGGAGAGGAAGATGGTAAACTACACTGCAAGTACAGTAACGTACTTCTGTCCCTACAGGGATATCTGCACTCGAGAATTGTCCTTCTTTCAGACAAGGAGGCCGGAATCCTCTTCTAGTTCACAGAGAGCAATTTAGGTGGTGCACCACAGGAATCATTACAAGATCAAATGGAATAATTCATACAAAACACTTGCTTGAGTTCCCAACACCAGTAAACACCCCAAAGCTTATGGTCATTTTTACATTTCTCTGGAAGGTTTGCCCAATTACATCACATAATTGGGTAAGAATGACCTGATTTTGAACGGTACGAACTCTGGGTCTAGGTAAATGTCTGAGAGCACTGGGTTCTTACGTCAAGTGGCTGAGATAATTGTAACTGCATCTGACTTATGTTCTTTGGTTCTGAATTGCAGACAAGAATACCACAGAAATCTGACTGTCTTGCTTCTTCCTCCCCAGCACAGAATGCCATTTTCTTTTTCTATGAATCTAATTCCACTAGGTCTTGAAATATATTCCCCCAAATGCAGAAGAAAGTTGTGTCCTTTTAGTAAAATCCAATCATTTGGTAACAGTGAACTTGTTATATAAACTTCCTCTTATTTGGAATTAATGAACAAGCAGATTTTTTGTTTGATTTATTCATTTTTATTTTGTGAGTATTTTGCTTACATGTGTGTGAGTGCACCCATGTTCTACAATGCCCATGAAGGCTAGAAGAGGGCATTCGATAGTCAGAACTGGAGTTATAGACAGTTGCTAGCTGCCTTGTGAGTGCTGGGAAATGAACTTTGAAAAAGCAGCCAGTGCTCTTAATCACTGAGCCATCTTTCTAGCCCCAAGCATGCAGATTTTTTTTAAAAATTCATGGATAGGTTGTTATTGTGTCTGAGCTAAGATCAGTCACTTGCAAGGTTAGTGATGGTAACCCATAGTACTTATTTTCAGGGACAAATATTATTATTTTTATTTTTAAATTTAATTTTATTTATTTATTTTTGAGATAGTGTCTCCCTATAGTCCTAGCTGGCCTGGAGCTCACTATGTAGACCATGCTGACCTTGAACTCACAGAGATCCTCCTGCCCCTGCCTCCTGAGTGCTGGGATTAAAGGTGTGTGCCACCACGACAAGCGGGAAAATATTAATGTCTCATATCAGAACGAGTTCAGGTACATGTGGATGGCATTCATTATAACCTAAAACAATATGATCCCAAAATATAAGTAACCATTGATCTGTACTTAAAAATAAGGTTTTTAAAGTCATTCCCATAGATAGGCAGGAGGTAAAGCCTTTTGTTCCCAGGCACACTCATTAGTTTGTGAAACTAATGACTTCTTTGCAAAGAACTCCTGGAAGAAAGTTCTCAAGATTCAGGTGGTGGGATTTCTATTTGGTCTTTTCTAAAGGGAGCCTGCCCAGCTCTTTTGTGAATTAGAACATGCAAATGCCTTTACTGACTTTCCAGTCTCCATCTTTCAAGAATAAATGTGAATCAAATTCAATGACATTTTTTTACACAGAGGTCCCCAAATTGATATTGCAAAAGCCAACGTTCACAAACCTCGCAGGCTTTCCTTTTTTTTAATGTGATATTAAAGGGAACAAGAACATTTGAAGTGAAACAGATTGAATGTTCTTTCATGTTGGGAACATGGGACGATTTATTAAGCATACATCTGAGCTTCTCTTTGGACATATTAGGGTTCAATCTGTTTCATATTTTGATTTCCAAAAGACTTCAAAATTATTTACATTAGAGGGAGTGAAGGTAACACATTTGCTTAAGGAATTTTATGGGAATCGAGCCCAATAAGATTGGGAACTATCCGATATTACCCAGGTAGTAGCTTTTTGTGTATGTCTGTGAGTGTTCATGTCTGTGCATGTGTATGCATGTTTGCGTGTGTGTGTGTGTGTGTGTGTGAGAGAGAGAGAGAGAGAGAGAGAGAGAGAGAGAGACATATTCCTCAAGAGCTGTCCACTTTATTTTTCTGAGGCAAGGTCTCCCACTGGGATGTGGAGCTTTTTGGCCAATGAGACCTAGAGATACCTTTGCCTCTGCCTCACCAGTGCTGGGATTACAAGATCACATCACTGTACCTATCTTCTTCTTTTTTTAAATTTTATTTTTGTATATGTATGAATGTACTGTCTGCATGTAGGTTTGTGCACCCGTGTCATGCAATGCCGCGGAGGTCAGAAGAGGGTCTCGGATTACCCTGGAACTGGAGTTCTCCTGGACTTGGAATTACAGATGGTTCTTAGCCGCCATGTGGGTGCTGGGGATTGAACCTGGGTCCTCTGCAAGAGCAGTCGGTGCTCTTAACCACTAGGCTATCTCTCTAGCACTGTACCTATCTTCTTACAAGGGTGCTGGGAGTTGAACTCATGCTTGCTCAGCAGACATGTTGCCAATTGAGTTATCTCCTCTGTTCTGGTAGGTTTTTTTTTTTTTTTTGGTATTTTTGAGACAGAGTTTCCCTGTCTCAAAAGGTTTTCCAGCTGATCTGGAGCTCACTCTGTAGACCAGGCTGGCCTTGAACTCACAGAGATCCACCTGCCTCTGCCTCCTGAGTGCTGGGATTAAAGGCGTCTGCCACCACACCTGGCAGTAGTTGTTTTTAGTGTGAAATTTTATGTCTTCATGGCAGTTTTGATTTAAGGAAGGAGTCAGGATAAATATATGTCCTGATAGAAAACTCTCTCTCTCTCTCTCTCTCTCTCTCTCTCTCTCTCTCCTCTCCACACTAAAGAAAATGTCCCTTTCCCTTAGCAATCATTTCTCATGGAAGGTTGAGGCCTCATAAGCCCCTCCTCCCTCTATGCCAGATGCTAATTGGCCCAACATTATGCAGTTTTTGTTTTTTGAAGGTAGTCAGAGTTGCTGTGAGTTCAAGAGTGCAACGGCTGAGTAAGCCTGGAAGCCAACCTTCCACCCTTCTCTCCTGCTCTTACGTTCTTCCTGCTTTCTCTTCAGTGGTCTGACTTTCGAGTATGTTGAGTTGATGGGGGAAATTCTCTGCTCCCATTCTCCCTGCCTCTCTCAGGTTTGCTACTACTGGTCCTAGTGACAGATTTGCTGAGCAATTTAGCAGGCGTTAGCATCCCCGTAGTGGGCCAAAGTTGCCCTGACAGAGCTGTCAGTGCTGAAGCGGATTTCCTTACCACCAAATCTAATAAATAAATTAGGCATCAGAACCAGGTCCCATGGTCAGGAACTGAGTGAGATTTTTGTTATGCGCTTCAATAAAAATGTGAACTTCCTCTTAGTTTCCTTCTGCATTGACTGACTGACTCACATTAAGATTGTGTCTAAACCCCTTCAGTTCACCACTCTCCAATTACAGACAGGAAGCTGCTTCTCTCTTGCTAGTTTATTACTGTGACATTGCAATCCTTCATTTAGAAAATCCACAATCTGTATAACTAACAAGCATATCCAAAATCTCTATGGATCCGCACCCCCAACCACTCACTGTAATTTTCTTTGCAAGGGCCTCGGCCTTGGCAGTCACCTACCCAGAGACTAGAATAAATGAATAAATATGTGCTTTAAAGAGAAACCAATGTCCTGAAGAAAAACTATCAGCTAAAGCACTGCCTGGCTTGGAAACAGGGCTGTATATCATAGGTTTGTGATTTTCTCTTCTTGCCTGAATTTAATAAAATTGGCCTAAAGCAAATTTGCCAAAAAGTTAGGCATGAAATCAAGGCACAGAAACTTCCCAGGGATCTAGAGCCCTTATCTTATACCAACTGGAATTTTGAAAGTCTTAAGATGAGCAGCTGCTTTCTCATGCATGATGAGAGACAAAAACATCCTGTGTGCAGGATTCAGCCTGCGGTAGAGATGGGTGTGACTCCTTTTTCCAAGGTTGCCGGTGAAAGCAAACTGACTTTCCTTTTTCAGAGTTGCTTGCTCTGCAGGGAAAGTCCACATTTACAGTCAAATTCCTATGCAGGTCTCAAAGACTGGAAAGAATTTCTGCTAGTTGCAAATTACCCCCCACCCCCCTCACCCCTTCTGCCAGCCAAGATCAGAAGTAGCTACAAAGTGATGGAATCACTCCTTGGGTGACTGCCTCTTTGCAGAACATCAGTTTATTTCTCCAAGGTTACAGGTTTATATAGGGAAAAAGTTGTCAACCTTAGAAAGTTCTGGAAAGAACCAAAGTCAGGGGAGGCGGCTTCACACAGAGGTCCTGTGTAGGACAGATAACAATTGAAGGTTGTAGACCAAGGTCTTTTCCTAGAACAAGGGGCCTAGGGTCTGGGCAGGTGGTTTGCTGATAGACAGGGTCTCTGTGAGTTTGCCTCTTCAGCCGCCAACTCACATCTGGGCCATAAGGTGCCTCCCAGAACTCCTGAGCTCTGCTTATTCCAAGTCTATTCATCCTAGTCACTGACAAAAGACCTAGCAGGGTATGTAAGAAACAACTGTAAACAGGATTCTAACAAGAGCCCTTCCATCACTGAAATGAGGCAGCTGATTCCAACATGTGCACTCTTCCCTGTGTAGAAACATACATAAAATTCCAAAATTCACGTCACTATTATTTCTGGGAATTCAGATGGAGTAGGTGTTTTGTCACCTTTTCTGTCTCTTGGGCTCCAGATTTCTCCTTCAAAATTCTTGATATTCTTTACAATGATCAAGGTTTATTTCCATCCCCCCTTTTTTTTGGAGGGGTCTTTTCGAGACACTGTCTCCCTGTAGCCCCAGCTGTCCTGGAACTCACTCTGCAGACCAGGCTGGACTTGAACTCACAAAGATCTGCCTGCCTCTGCCTCCCAAGTGCTAGGATTAAAGGCGTGCGCCACCACGCCTGGCTTCCACTCCCTTTTCAAAAACCTCTCACTAAATATTCCCATTTAGACATAATATATAGGAATTCATGGTGGGTGCCATTTTGCACAGTACAGATTTCAAAGAGTGCCCTGCATTTCCTCTCAAAGGATTCTGTGACAATCTTATCCCCCTGGATCCATCCTCAAATCTGGGTTCCTCCCTGATGGCTTCCATTTCTTCTGCTGTTCATCTTATCCCTGCCTAGAGCCATGAAGGATTCAAGGCTTTACTCTAAAGTTCTCAGCACTACCTGATTCCTAGGTACTTGCATTCTACCCTTTGCATATAGTATTTGAGATTGATCTATCTGTATCATCTATCTATCTATCTATCTATCTATCTATCTATCTATCTATCTATCTATCATCTATCTATCTATCATCTATTATCTATCATCTATCTATCATCTATCTATCTATCTATCTATCTATCTATCTATCATCTATCTCCCTACTTGTACATCCATCCATCCATCCATCCATCCATCCATCCATCCATCCATCCATCCATACATCTGTCCATCCATATTGCTCCTCCCTAAATGGAATTCTAGTGCCTGTTGCTAGATAATATGTTACTCTGTTCTCTATAGCAGCACTAATGCAGACAGGGGATTACCAACTGCCCACCATCCTGTGACAACTTCAAATTCAATTTGCCACCTTGACTTCCACCTTATTGAAGAAAGCACTCACTGTAGCAGAGGCACAGCAAGTACTTAGTCGTACTCTTTCCTCTTCACATACCTGCAGAGATTTGATCTTAGTTCCAGAAGAATAATAGCTTCAGAGTCACTGAAAATAAATCAATGGGAGCACCAACCTTCCATTCAAAGAGCCACCAGCACCATTTGTGCTAAGTGACCACACACTGCTGTAACTGGCTACTTTTCTTCAAACACTGAGATACAATGGAAAGGTGTCACTACAACAGAGAGCAAGAGAGCTTTCCTGGAGCAGACATAGATGAGCATGAAGTTACATTCTACTACTGAAATACAGACATTTGAGTTCTCAGACATCTTTCTAAGGCTTGACTTCAAGTTCCAGTCAGTAACTTAATTGCTAGGTGGCCTCAGGTAAGTGGTAAACTCTCCTTGGCTTTTGAACAGTGAGGCCAGTGTTACCCATCCTCACACATTGAAAGCACCTGACCTGGGCCTTAGAACATAGAAAGGGCTTTTGCAAAAACAGTTTGCACTGAAAAGGAGCTGGTACAAAGTGGAACCCAGATTTTTCTAAAGCAGTGGGACTGGATGCTCATTGCAATGGCCTTCTTCTTCTCACTCAGGGACTTGCTTTTTGTTGATTTATTATATAAACAATAGAAGTTTTAGTCCTATACCCAATGCTCATAATTCCATTGCAGCAGCTTTCCTGTGCTTTGAAACAGTTTGAAAGCAAACTGAAACATTCAGATTTCTCTTCTTGGTTTGATATCTGAGGCCAACACCATTGTCTTTCCTTTTGCTTTTGCATACTAACAGTGGTCCACATCAAGCCATATGAGAGGAGATCATGGGCACCACAAGTGTCCCAGTTCAATATACTGGATTTGGGGATGTTGGTGAAAGAAATTATCCACCTACAGAGAACTGTCAGTCATTCTGAGAAATCATAGAATATTTTTGCAATTTCAACAGTTGCTATTCCATCCACACCTCTTAGATAGTCTCCTAAGTCTGGAATGGCCTCCAAATCCTTTTTCACACCACAACTCCTCCTGTCTGGTACGGAAAATGCTGTCACCAAATTTACCTATCACCTATTCACACCAAGAGAGTCCCATAGAAGCCCGAGTCCTCATCTGACAGGCTCCTTTATTTGGCTATCACTTTCATCAAACCCTATATGATCATATAGCCAAATAATGTTAATATAAAATGAGCCAAGTTCTTTGGTAAGCTCTTTACAAAAAGTGGTTAACTCATTATCATACCCCTATGAGACAGAAACTCTTATTGGTCCCATGTTTCAGATGTAGCAGCTAATTTTAGTTTAGATAAATTGTCCAAGGCCAGGTAGCTAACAATCTAAGATTTGGGCCTAGATTTGTTTCAGGCAAAAAGTGATGATCTTAACAATGCATAAAATTTCATTCACTCTGGTTTTTCCACAGAGCTTTTGAACACAGGTGACTAACAGATGAACAGTGAAGGCTACAGTCGCCCAAGGATGTAAGCATAGCATAGGGCAGACATATGGAATACAGAGATACTTCTTAGAAAGTAATAAGTAAAGCCCTCTAAAAATCTTGTCAGCATGACATGCTTATAGACAGGATGAATTTCCAAGGCACATATCTATCTCTCTCTATATAAAACTAGGAAAATTCAAAAGAAGATTGGTCAATAAATAATTGAGTAAGATCAGTATCAGCATCCTAGTTGTGATATTCTCTTACATTTTAGGGAATGGTACCATTGGAGAAATGAGGAGGGTTATATGGAGATTTATCTGTATTACTTCCTATAAGATGGCATGCAAACATAACATTATTTCAATTAATAAGACTTGAATTACACCACTAGAGTTTGGCTCAGATCTCCTTCAAGCTTATGGCACTATGAGTTGTACATACTTTAAAATGAGGAGTTACAAATTTTATTGTACATCTGTAACCTGGAGAATAGTGAGCCATATCTATTTGCTTCAGGGAAACACATAGATTACTAAGTCTGGCTTTGTCTCTCTGAGGAAGAAAACTTCCCAGCTATTAATTATTCCTGTCTAAAGGTGACTGCCATTTTCTGAGTCTACCAAGAAGTGTCTGTATCCCCTACCATACAAGCTCATTTCTAAGCTACACTTAGCTGATTCAGTGTTCTCTCCCTCTCCTTTCCGTTTGAGAATACCTATTGTATGTAGATAACTTTTAATTTTTTAGTTGTTATAAAATGTTCTTCTGATGAAATAATGTATCTACTTATTATAAGAAACATGCTGTAAGATGGATGGATGACTTACAGATTTTTGTATTCAATATGCTGTCTGTAATTGAAAAATAATTAGATTCTCCATCTGCTTCCTGTCATGCACTTCTTCATCTTTTCCACTGTCCACAGTACTTAAGAACAGTTGGCATGTGTTAATACTAATTACTCACTAATAAGAACTCTGTAGAGGAATTTATTACCCTGCTATATAATTTTGTCAACGTTTAACATACTGTTGATCTTTTAATATATTTAACTCTGACTATGATGAATTAGGTTTTCTTTCTTTCTTTTTTTTTTTTTTTTCTTTTTGAGACAGAGTCTCCCTATAACCCTAGCTGGCCTGGAACTCACTCTGTAGACCAGGCTGGCCTTGAACTCACAGAGATCTTCCTGCCTCTGCCATGCGAATGCTAGGATTAAAGGCATGCGCCACCACGCCTGGTGATGAATTATCTTCTTATTTTTAGCTTTTGTTTTGTGATGCTAATGCTACTGAGATTTACCCATATTTGTGTTTTATAGACATAGCAGAAAATGCCGCATACAGTTTAAGTGGAACTGTAGCCAAATCCATTGTCTCTGTATCCATCCCAAATAAGAAGCCACAACACGTGCACACACACACACACACACACACACACACACACACACGCCCCCTCCACATGTTACCTCTCTGTGCTAATATTATTCAGAGATAAAGGGTGAGATAGACCACAATATACATAACCAATTAAATGTGATTCGTTAAATTTTCTCCTCTCACTAGTTATAATTATGTCTTTGTAAGGAAGTGTGTCATTGCAGAGAAAAAAACTGAACTTGTCATCTCTCAGGAATTTTAATTTTAATGCTACCTATTCAGGAATTTTTGTATTTTCTTCATCTTCTGATGAAGAACAATATTTATGAGACTTTGGGAAAGAAAGTGATGTCTTTTAAGTTTTTTAAAATTAATCACATTGTATTTTTTATTACATAAGAAATCTATTTATTGTAAAATAATATTAAGGATTTAAGAGATCATCACACTCTTATTACATAGAGAGAATATTACTAATGATTAGCTTTTCATCCAGACTTTTAAAATATGCACTGCATGGTTTTAACTAATGTAATGTTTATGATACACCATTTTACCTGTTATTTTCTCAATTAACAAGGTGTAGAATGTCATCTCTCCATGTCAATCAATGCAGACCACTGCTGTCAGTTCTGACAGCAGTATGACTATTTGTTATTATTTGTCACAGCCTACACTCTCGACACCTGAAATATTTTAGTTGTGGTGACAGGACACTGATTTATGCTTGGTTTGCTCCTGACATCTTCCCTGAAGCCGAGAGGGTAGATAATGTCTGAGCAGATCCTTGTCATCTCTTGCGGGCCTCTGATGATTGATTTTCCATGTTTTAGAAGTTGTTTTGCTTTATGTAGGAAAGAAAGAAAAAGCGAGAAACCTAAGGTTTGGCTAGAGATTCTGATTTTCTGTCTTGAGCTCTTGTTCTCGTTTCCCTTCGCATTTGCCACTGAGCTTAGCAGACCTCAGATGCAGGACTGGTAGGCAACCTTCTGCCTCAACTGGCTCCTGACAATGGTCCAGGAATCAGAGCAGCTGCCCCCGTTTCCTCGTATATCTTTGGTTATTCATAGATGACTCAGCAGTTGGTGGAAAGTTTAATATTCTCTAATATTTCATATCTTGGGGGCAAAAGAAGCAAATAAAACTGTATTGTGAAAAAGATTCCACTTACTCATTTTCTTCTTAAATATCTGATAGAAAGTCACCTTGAAAGTTTAAATATTTCTCCTGTGATACTTTCTTCACTATCTCTTTAAGCATTCTTATTTAAAAATATGCTTTATTTGTAGTTCATGTGTATATATATATATTGCATGCACCCATGTCATGCAATGCCGGCAGAGGACAGAAGAGGGCATTAGATCCCCCTGGAACTAGAGTTAGAGATAGTTAACTGCCATGTGGGTTCTTGGAATTGAATCTGGATCCTCTGCAAGAGCAGCCAGGGCTCTTAACCTCAGAGCCAACTCTCCAGCCCTATCCCTTTAAGCATTCTTATAAAGAGGAAAAAAAAAGAAACATAAGCAAGATAATTTGATCAGATTTCCAAACACTGAAGGTTGGGCAAACACCCAGTGCATGCTGGATCGCTGTCAAGACTCCTTCCCTGTTAGGATGTACTGGGTTCCCCAGATCTTCCCCCTCACCTAATGGCTTGCAACTAACTAGTGTTCTAGTTCAGCATTTAGCTTCCTTCCAGTAATTTGTGTTCATTGGAACTTGAATGGAAGTCTAACCATCAACTTTGACATGGAGTCTTATACCCCAAACTGGGAATTTTACTCTTTTCAATTAGACTCTTACTGCTCAGCTCAATTCTAAGGATATGGGCTCTGGAAACCTGGCAGTTACTACAGGAATGAAAACTTGTCTCATTATTGCTTCTCTGGTCTTTTTCCTGGACTACCATGGTCACTTATTCCCCACCTCAACAGAAAAGCCTCCTTCTCTTTGAATGTCTGTACATCTGAGTTGTTTCTTCTCAGGTTTCCTTCCCAATAATAAAACAAAAATGGACTCCAGAGCCTCGAATGTTAACGACAAAGGTTTCCTCTCTAACGGGACTCATCTCTGACAGTTTAACTCTAAATCTCTGCTTGTTGATTTGTGCCTGGTTCCTGAGTCACTTTCTTATCACCTTCCATGAGTTTCTGGGATTGTTTTCCAAGTGAGTTCTAAGAACGTAAGTCCTCTAAGTGTCTGGTTCTGGGGAGCGTCAACCAAGGTCTTTCTGACTCACCCACATTTGCTATGTCTAATCTTCATCTTCAGGGCAAACCCCAAGCTTCTGATTTTGCAGCCGGTGGTGAACAGCCTTAGCAGTAATTACTGACGTCCCTGTGGTTACATGTCTGGGCTGTTGAGCTGCTCCTGCTCATCATTCTTGCCCTCCAACCAGCTCTAGCTGGTTTTTAGGTTTTTACTTTGACCCGGAATGACTGTAATAGCAAGAGAAAAATCCAAATTTAGAACTGTATTCTACTCACATGAAGTCCAACCCATTAGAACTAAAGAAATTCAACAAAAGTTCATTCCCATCTGCCCATTGCAATTAGAGGTAATGGGAGATCACACTATGGAGCTTTATCTATAACACAAGAGAACAAAACAGCAAACAAGATAACCTGGCCTCATTTTGTGCTTTGAAAAATGGTTGTAGGAACCCTGAAGCCTCACTGCCAGTTTTGTGTGATACTTCTGAAATATAGAGTAGCTCAAAGGAATTCAGTTTTTTTCAAGGAGGTATGCTTTCTTATCCAGATAGGTGTCTCTTCCAAGTTCATTCTCTGCTTCCAGATTTAGGGGTCTGTTTGGGGCATGCATACAAAAAAATTAAAAAAAAATCATCATGTTAAGATGGTGATTTGGAAGGGCTTCTGTGGAAGGGCTTCTGCTGGATAATGAAGAGATACTTCTCATACATCCCCAGGGGCCTCGACTCGAAGTTGCTGCCAGTTTCTGAGATGAAGACTGGTGATGGATCAAAGCAGACACTAGGATGAAATTTTCACCACAGAAATGGAGTCTTATGCTCCTCTCTCTTGTATTTTCCCAGCTCTGCTCTGCTTCTGGTGATACATCCCCCAAGTCACTTGATCAGTCAGTCAATTCGCATATATTGCCGAGGACCTCCTATGTGACCAGCCCTGCTGAGATGGGAGATGCAGTAGCCTGCTCTGACTTTTCAAGTCAAGGGTGTCTTAGATCCCCCCAGGTGCATGAGGGATATTTTGAATCTTATTCTATTGCTACGAAGGTATAAAAAAAGATCAAGTTGCTTGTGTAAGACAAATTAAGACACAGAGCAAGTGACTAGTGGGTTTCTTCAACTTTGGCAAGACTAAAAAATAACAGAAAAGGAAAAAAAATAAGTAAGTATTGTAGACTCTGCACAGGCCATCCTGGCGATGTGCTGGGAAGGTGAATTAGCTGGACTTGATTACTCAAAGAAACCTTTTCTTTATATATAAATTTATATATATATATATTTATATGTACATAGTTTCCAGTTTATATATATATGTACATAGTTTCCAGTTTAAATATATATATATTTAATATATATATATATATATATATAATAAAAATTAAAAATAAAAATATACAGCTGAATGAAATTGAAAATTTTTTCTAAAAAATATAGAAAATAGAATGTACTTATAACTGTTCAGAGCACGTTTAGCAGCTGTTAGTGTTCTTTCTTTTTTCCTTCATCAAAAGGAATGATATCAGAGAATAAACTGCCAGATATTTGTGGAAGCCAAAGTAAACAAGTCTCTTCAGAGTAAAAATGTCATTTGGATGTTGTACAAAGCACTATCTGGTGCTTTTGAGAAAAGCAAGGGAAATGTCTTATGCGGAAACTTAGTTGTTCATTTTGGGAAGAACCTAACAAGTCTTAAAACCTAAATTATATGCATATATAGCAAGAAAAAGTTCTGAGAAGTACTGAGCTATACTAAAAACACATAAATGCTTTAGGTTTAAAAGTGCATCAGAACGTGGTTATGACATGTGTTTTAGCTTCAGCGTGGCTGTCACTTGGGAAGCTACACTAATGGGAGGAAAGCGTTTGCCTGTTACTCTTCCGGGATACTCCAGGTCTGCACTGCTCATCTCCTCCCTCCTAAGCAAGGAGCCTATGATCTATAACACAGGTGTTAAATAGACTCCCAAAGAAAACAGAGTCTCTTAAGTCTGCTAATTATGTCCTTCTCGAAGCAATGGCATATAGATTTTCATTTGAATTATTACTTGTCTAGTCTTTGATAATCTAAGTTGCTAATTCATGGATAAAGGAGAGAGTTTTTTTTTTTTAAAAAACACTACTTTTATTTATTGGTAACATGAGACAACCAACTTGGAACATGTGGCATATTTCTCCAGTGGGGTTCTCGTGTTTGCACTCTGCATACATGCTCTTTGTTACACAGAGCTTAGCAGATTTAACCCCTTAGAACTAGGGCATACTCTACTGGCCTGGGTCCAGAGGGAAACAGGGCTTCTCACTGGGCTGTAGGAAAGAGGCAGGCAGGTCCCCCATGAGTTACCATTCCAGAGCCTGGTGGCATCTAGGTGTATCTGAGTGTCCTTGGGATGAGACCCTCTAAACCTTGGCTAGACTTTCCCCTGGAGATGTACGGGCACCAGGGACAGACACTTTGAAGCAGACCTCTGCAGGGTTCCTGGGCTCCCCTGGCAAGGGTAGGATCCTCACCTCATCACAAAGACCCTGGCACTGCTAGGGCTGGGTTCCTGCCTGCACACCCCTCCCCATGGGGGGAGGGACACAGAGAGTCAGCTGTACCAGAATCCCTTCCACAGACATCCCCGACAGTAGGAACAGGGATAAGGAAGAGAAGAAGGGTCTCACTAGACCAAGGACTGGCACGAATTAAAGGAAGCTGCTTGGTGCAAGCAGGAGGCCTTAAGCCGGTGGCCACCTAGATTTCCTGAGGCAATAGGACACAAGGAGTGATGTGGAGGCCCAGAAAGGTAGGATCACCAGGGAAGCCAGGCCCCAGTTACACAGGGAACGCAGTTACCAGTCAGAAGTTTCAGGACAGGCTGAGGGAGACAGCTGCCCCCCGTCCCAGGTCAGGCACCAAAGCAAACCCAGACACTGGAAGGCAGGTCTGACTCAGGCCTCAGCCTTAATAATGCCTCAGGTTGAAGAAGCCTACACTGATGGGGGACTCCTTCACTGAGACAGTGACAAAATTAGTCGTGACATCGGTGACAAAGACCTGCTCAATGAAGCTGTGGGTTGGTTTCCAGTCCTGGCTGGTCTGGACAGACACAAATAGGTTCTGCCCAGCACTGGGGGGTGAGGATGAGTCAGGATGGAGTGAGAGCTGCTGTTCTCTCCGTGCTCATTTCAGACAGCGCAGGTGCTTTGCTGCCTTCTCCTGGGGCTGTGTGCCCCCCACTCCCGGTGGGGGCAGCAATGCCCTTGATGTTACCCATCTTGCGTGAAGGGGTGGGCAGAGCTGTCACCTTGGAGGCCAGCTTCTGGCCTTTGCTGGTGTCTGTGGGTGTGCGGGTCCCACTCACTCATGTGGGGCTACCCCCAGGCCCTTTTCCTGGGGCTGAGTTGGCGGCATGGCCATCCAGCAGACCCATGCTGGGCATGCCCTTCTTGCTGCTCCGTAAGTTCAAGGCTTGAAGGCTCAGGTCTTGAGTAGGGGCCGGCAGGGACCTTGTTCCCATTGTGGCTATGTTGGGGACCCCCTTTCTACCCTGCAGCCCCACCGTTCCAGGTCTTCACGACTTTACTTCTTGCTGGGGGTGAGCTCCCAGCTCCCCTTTCTGTGTCCTCGCCTTCAGGGCCAGCCCCAGGCTGCACTCGTTGATGGCCCGAACCTTGAGTGCCAGTCAGCTGGCAGCCTGGGCCTGACTCTGCTCTACGGTTCATGAAGCGATGACGGAGCTCTGTCAGATGACACTGTAGATGGGGCTCCCAGCCATGCCTTTCATCAGGCTGGCCGAGTCCTCTGGGGTTGCCCTGGTGCTAGGGCCACTGCAGGCTGCCTTGGTGTGGGGTTTCAGGGCTGTCAAGCCTGCCACAGGAGCACTGAGTGGAGGGGGCTGCTTGCTGACCGGGATGCCAAGGTCCTCTCAGGAAGTCTTTAGCACCGTGGTCAGGCTTAGGGGTCTCCGAGCTGCCTTCTGTTCAGGGGATCCTTAAGCTCTGGATTGGTTCCCAGGATCTGGGCCTTCTTCTGAGGTGCAGGGTGGGTCTCCCGGCCTCGGGGTGGGGGGGGCACTTAGAATCCAGATCATTGTCATCTTCTCCGTTTGAGGCAGAGGAAGAAGATGTGGATGAAGGGTAGGAACTGATGGATTTGTATTTGGAGGGAGCACCTGCTTCCTTGATCTTGGCGCGCTGGCTGTAGGATGACGTCACCGCGTGCTTCCTGGCCTCCCTTCCCTCCCGGACCTCCGTCTATTCCTTCCTCTGGAAAGCTAAGAGCAGACTTGGGTCTAAGATGTTTTCTTATGGTTCCCAGTGTTAGGTTTGCAGGACCATCCAAGTACCCCATGCTGCTCAGCTCCTCTTGCTGCTGGTGCGCCCCCCCACCCCCAGCCTGCGCCCCTCACAAGAGACAGAGTTCTTTTTTAAAAAGTAAAAATGCAGGGCTGGAGAGATGGCCTAGCGGTTAAGAGCGCCGACCGCTCTTGCAGAGGACCCGGGTTCGATCCCCAGCACCCACATGGTGGCCGAGAACCGTCTGAAACTCCAATTCCAGGAGAACTCCAGTTCCAGGGGAATCCGATGCCCTCTTCTGACCTCCGCGGCATTGCAAGACACGGGTGCACAGACCTGCATGCAGACAGTACATTCATACACATACAGAAATAAATAAATTAAAATTAAATAAAAAAAAAGTAAAAATGCAGCCTGGGGTGGTGGCGCATGCCTTTAATCCTAGCACTCGGGAGGCAGAGGCAGGCGGATCTTTGTGAGTTCAAGGCCAGCCTTGTCTACAGAGTGAGTTCCAGGACAGCTGGGGCTGCAGGGAGACCCTGTCTCGAAAAGACCAAAAAAAAAAAGTAAAAATGCACAGATAATTTTTCTCGTTTTGAGTAGACCAATACTTAGAACACTGACACCACAAAACAAATTAAAAATAAGTATACGTTTTACAAAGTGGTCCATATAGCTGTAACTTAAATACCAAGTTACATCAATACATTTACAATGTTAATTCCCTCCAGTTAAAAAAATTATTGAGGCAGGTTTGGTGGTGCATGCTTTTAGTCCTAGCACTCAGGAGGCAGAAGCAGGTGGATCTTTGTGAGTTCAAGTCCAGCCTGGTCTACAGAGTGAGTTCCAGGACAGCTGGGGCTACAAGGAGACCTTGTCTCAAAAATGCTAAAAATATTATTGAATTTTGGGAAGCTGAAGAGGTGGTTCAGTGGTTAAGAGCACTGGCTGCTCTTGCAGAGGACCTGGTTTGATTCCCAGCACCCACATGATGGTGAAGAACCACCTATAACTCCAGTTCCAGGGGATCTGACCTCTGTGGGCATTGCACAACATGGGTGCATGTACACACATGCAGGCAATACACTCATACACATAAGATATTTTTAAAATTTGGATTTTATGCATCTTGCTCATATTTAGACACCCTCCTCTACCTGCACCTCTCACAGTCCCTCCCCAGGTTCCATGCATTCTGTCATATATGTTAAGTTTGTGTTCTCAAATATCCTTTTGTGTGAGTCCATCCACTGGAGCCTGGTCAACACAGCCAGCGTCATTCCTCCTCACCCAGCAGTGGTCAGTTGTCAATAGTTCCTCAGCTACTGTTGGGGCTTTTTAGCGCTTTTCCTACTTCTATGTTGGATTTTTCTTTGGTTTGAGTTTACACAGGCCTCGTGCATGCTATTATCATTACTATAAGTTAATACGAACAAGTTCCTAGCTTCCCAGAAACTCTGTTTCCTTGGGGCCATCCACCACCCCTGGCTCTCGCAGTCTTTCCACGCTCTTCCACAATGGTCCCTGAGCCCTGGGTGATAGAGGTTAATATAGGAATCCAGTCCAGGGACACACACTCTGCAGTTTATTATTCTCTACATTTTGCCAGTTGTGACTTTATGTGTTGATCACCATCTGCTGCATGAGTTGAGAGATGCACTAATATTCTTTCTGCCCCTGTTCCACTATGTTCCATGAGTCTTAGGTGTAGAGGTTCCATTGTAGATGAGTCACTTAGGGCTAGGTATCCCACAGACCCTTATTCTCTGCATTTGGCCAGCTGTGGAACTCTGTAATAGTCTCCATCTGTTGCAAAAAGAAGCTTCTTTGATGAGTGGTAAGAGAGATATTTGTCTGTAAATAGAAGGATACAAATTTAGCATACAGTAAGAAATTACATTTGTCTACAGTTGGGACAGACAGATATTTCTCTAGGATCTATGACCTTTCCAGCCATGTGTACTTGGCTATGTTTATTGTATCAGACATGACTTCCCTCCCATTGAATGGCCTTAACTCCAGTTAGATAGCTGTTGATTACCCACAAGATAAAAGTACCACTATTGTGCTAATACAGATAGTTTGCCCCACCAGTCATTGCTGTGTTTATTAGGCTTTACAGCTGGGCTGGACAGACCACTGATGGGTTTTCTTCCTTAGCACCTTACATAATATTCTCTGATGCTATGAATGCTAGTGTTCAAGGAGGAGGCTTCCAGGCAAGTTCCAACTCCATTGCTCCAGGTCCTGACTCTGAAGTATGTCCTGTCTTCAGCAATATGGTCTTACCTTCAAGTTCTAGGAGGGAATCAGGGGTTGTGGCATTAGGCTATTATTTTAGGAGTCTTTTGGTGTACATTTACCAACACCTCAAAGGGAGGTTTTTCTACTTTGGCCTTGTGTTTTGTGTTATATAGCCTTCAGCTAGAGAGAGAGAGAGAGAGAGAGAGAGAGAGAGAGAGAGAGAGAGAGAGAGAGAGAATACACTTTATATATATATGTATATATATACATATACAATTTTTTATCTTTTACTGAAGTTTTGTGCATTTCGTACATCACTTCTCAGTTCAGTCCAGACTCATTTCCCCCTCCATGTCCCCTGCCCCTCCCAAGTTCATGCAGTCTGCCATACATGTCCTGTTTCCCCTTCTGAGTCTTTTCAAAGTTTCTCAAAGTAGAAGATTATTTTTTGGGGGGAAGAACTCTACTGCTTCAGTCAGTTCCCTGTTCCAGTTCTTTTGTTGTTGTTGTTCCCTCCAATCTGTATTGTTTCAACATATACATTTATGTATGTTACACATGTACTAAAATCATGTCATCTGAAAATAAACTATGTTATTTCCAAATCATATTTCGGGATTCACATTTTTCCCTTTTAACTTTATATTGCTCTAAAATTTGCAAACATACCTCCACCCTTGTACTAAAATTATAAAGTCTGAAAATAGGTAGTATGTGAATTCTACAGCCAATTAAGGGATTCAAATTCTAAGAACACAGCTGCTTTTAGATAAAGAGAAATATAGCATTAATTTTACTCAGTTTGCCTTACTTGATACTAGCATCCTCAAATGAGGGATACCATTCATTGTTTGTTTTTCTGGGACTGTGTTACCTTACTTAACATAATATCTTCTAGTTCCATCCATTTACCTGCAAAGTTCATGAGGTCATCTTTCTTTCCTGCTGCATAGAACTCCATTGTGTACATGTACCACATTTTCTCTATCCACTCCTTGGTTGAGGGCATTTGGGTTGGTTCCAACTCTTTGCTATTGTGAAGAGAGCTGCAGTAAATATGGCTGCGCATGTATCTTTGTGGTAAGATGAGTCTTGTGGGTATATACCCAGGAGTGGTATGACTGGGTCAGGTGGTAAGCTCATTTTGAGTTTTTTAAGGGTTCTCCACACCACTTTCCATAGTGGTTGTACGAGTTTACATTCCCACCAGCAATGGATGAGTGTTCCTCTTTCCCCACAAACTCTCCAGCATTTGGTATCATTTGTTTTCTTGATCCTAGCCAAAATTATTGGAGTGAGATGATATCTTAAAGTGTTTTTGGGGCTGGAGAGTTGGCCTAGTGGTTCAGAGTGCCGGCTGCTCTTGCAGAGGACCCGGGTTCGATCCACCTATATGGTGGCTGGGAACCGTCCATAACTCCAATTCCAGGAGAACTCCAGTTCCAGGGGAATCCAACGCCCTCTTCTGACCTCTGCGGCATTGCACGACATGGGTGCACAAACCTACATGCAGACAGTACATTCATACACATAAAATAAATAAATAAATAAAAAGTTAAAAAAGTGGTTTTAATTTGCATATCCTTAATTATTAATGATGTTGAACACTTTTTAAGATGTTTCTCAGCCATTTTTACTTCCTCACTTGTGAAGTCTCTGTTCAGCTCTTTACTCCATCTCTTGAATGAATCATTTATTTTCTTAAATCTTTGTTTTTTGAGTACTTTATATATTCTGGAAGTTAATGCTCTGTCAGATGTATCAGTGGTGAAGGTTTCTTCCCACTCTGTGGGTTTTCTTTTCACTTCCCTGATTTTTTTTTCACTGTACAGAAGCTTTTGAGTTTAATAAGGTTCCACTTGTCAATTGTTGACCTTATTTCCTGAACAGCTGCTGTCTGATTTAGAAAGTCTAAGTCTTTTCGTACTGCTACATCTTGTAGGTTCTGCCAAGGTTTTCTTCTATCACCTTCAGAGTTTTGGGTCTCACATTGAGGTCTTTGATCCATTTGTAGCTGATTTTTGTACAGGGTGAGAGGTAAGGATTTAATTTTATTCTTCTACAAGTGGTGATCCTGTTTTTCCCTGACACCATTTGCTGAAGATGCTGTCTTTCCTCCATTGAGTCTTTTTTAGGCCCTTTGTCAAATATGAGATGGCTGAAATTGTATGAGCTCAAGTTTGGATCTTCAATTTTGTTCCATTGGTCTCCAGGTCTGTTTTTGTGACAATACCAGGTTGTTTTTATGACTATAGCACTGTAATATAGTTTGATGTCTGGTATAGTGATCCCCTTGTATTGATAATTTTGCTCAGGCTTGCTTTGGCTATTTGGGGTCTTTTGTTTTCCATATGAATTTAAGGATTTCTTTTTCCCAAGTCTGTGAAGAAACTCTTGGGGATTTTAATTGGGATTGCATTGAATCTGAATATTAATTTGAGTAGAATGGACATTTTTACTATATTAATTTTTCCAATCCATGAGCATGGGAGGTCTTTCCATCTTTGATGTCTTTTTCAATCTCCTTCTTCAGAGGTTTATAATTTTTGTTGTAGAGATCTTTGTTGTCTTTGGTTAGGTTTGTTCCTAAGGTATTTTATTGTTTTTGAGGCTATTGTGAGTGGGAAGGTCTCTTTACATTCCTTCTTCTGTTGCTTATTGTTGGAGTAAAGAAAGGCTACTGATTTTTCTAGGTTAATTTTGTATCCTGCCACTTTACTGAAACTCTTAATCGTTTCTAGGAGTTTTCTGGTGGAGCTTTTAGCATCCCTTAGGTAAACTATCATATCATCTGCAAAAAGGGATAGCTTGACTTCCCCTTTTAAGTTAGTATTCCTTTAATTTCCTTTTCTTGCCTTATTGGCCTAGCAAGAATTTCAAGCACTGTATTGAAGAGGAGTGGTGATTTGGGCAGCCTTGCTGGGTTCCTGCCTTTAATTGGGATGGTTCTAACTTCTCTCCATTTAGGATGATGTTGGTTGTGGGTTTGTTATATATGGCTTTGATTACGTTGAGGAATGTTCCCTCCAGTCCAATTCCCTCTAGAACTTTAAACATGAAGGGATGCTGGATTTTGTCAAAGGCTTTTCTGCATCAATTGTGACGATCATGTGTTTTTTTGTCTTTCAGTCCATTTATGTGTTTTATGATATTTTTATTTATTTATTTGTTTATTTATTTTTTTATGTGTATGAGTGTACTGTCTGCATGTAAGTTGGTACATCCATGTTGTGCAATGCCATGGAGGTCAGAAGAGGGTGTCGGATTCCCCTGGAACTGGAGTTAAAGACAGTTCTTAGTTGCCATGTGGGTGCTGGGAATCGAACCTGGGTACTCTGCAAGAGCAGTCAGTGGTCTTAACCGCTGAGCTATCTCTCCAGCCCCAGATATTGTTTTATGTATGTTGAATTATCCCTGCATCTTTGATATGAATCCAACTTGGTCTTTATGGATGATTTTTTTGATGTGGGTCTGTATGTGGTTTGCAAGTATTTTTTTGAGAATTTTTGTGTGTATGTTCATTAATGAGATGGGCTTATAGTTTTCTTTTTTATTTGTATCTTTGCCTGGTTTGGGTACTAGGGTAATGCTGGCTTCATAGAAGGAATTTGTGAGATTTCCCTCTGTATCCTTCTGAACAGTTCGAATAGTAAGTTTTAAGTCCTTTTTAAATGTTTTATAGAATTCTGCCATGAAACCATCTGGGCCTGAGCTTTTTTTGGTTGGGAGGTTTTTTATTACATTTTCAGTTTCCTCAAATATTATGGATCTGTTTAAGCTGTCAATCTCATCTTGGTTAAGCTTTGGTGAATTCCAGGATTTCAGATATTCATCCATTTCTCTTAGGTTTTCAAATTTAGTAGAGTATAGGTTTTTGAAGTAATCCCATATGATTGTCTGGATCTTTTTGTTGTCCATTGTGATGTTTCCCTTTTCATCACAAATTCTATTGATTTGGAGTTGCTCTTTTTTTCTTTTGGTTAACTGGGCTAGCAGTCTGTCTATCTTGTTTATCTTTTCAAAGAACCAACTTTTGGATTTATTGATTCTTTGTATTATTTTCTTTGTTTGTATTTCATTGATTTCTGCTCTGATTTTTGTTCTTTCTTCCTGTCTGTTGGATTTGGGGTTCATTTGTGTTGTTTCTCAAGTGTTTTTACCTGCAGTGTTAGATCCTTTGTTTGTGCTCTTTCTTTTTCTTTTTTTTTAATGTTGGCTATAATCATCCCTCTGAGGACTGCTTTTAAAGTATCCCACAGGAAAAAATTAAAGTATCCCACAGGTTTTGTTGTGTTGTATTGTCATTTTCGTTTAGTTCCAGGAATGCTTTTATTTCTTTCTTTATTTCTTCCTTGACTCATTCATTATTCAGGAGTGTGTCGTTTAGTCTCCATGTGTTCTTGGGCTTATCCTGGTGTTGATATTCAGCTTTATTGTGCTCTGGTCTGACAGGATGCATGAAATAATTTCGATCCTTTTGTATTTGTTGAGTTTTTTTCTGTATCCCAGTATGTGGCCAATTTTGGAGAATGTTCCATGGGGTGCTGAGTAGAAAGTATATTCTCTGGTGTTTGGGTGGAATATTTGGTAGATGTCTGTGGGGTTCCTTTGGAGTAATGTATTGTTCAGTTCAGTTGTCTCTCTGTTTATTCTTTGTCCAGTTGATCTATCCAAAGAGCTCAGTGGGGTATTGAAGTCCCCCACTATTAGTGTGCTGGGATTAATCTGTGCCTTAAGGTCTTGCAAGATTGTGTTTATAAAGTTTGGTACACTGGAGTTTGGTGTGTATATATTTATGATTGTGAAATCTTCATGATTAATTGTTCCTTTTATAAGGATGTAATGGCCCTCTTTGTCTTTTCTGATTAATTTTACTTTGAGGTATATTTTGTCTGATGTTAGAATGGCAACTTCTGCTTGTTTTTTGGTACTATTTGCTTAGAATATCTTTTTCCATCCTTTCACTTCAAGTTGGTGCCTGTCCTTGAGTGTGAGATGGGTTTCTTGTAGACAGCATATAGTTGGATTCTATTTCCTAATCCATTCTCCCAGTCTATGTCTTTTGATTGTTGAGTTTAGACCATTAATATTTAAGGTTATTATTGAGAGATGTGTGTTTTTTACTTTTCACCTTATTTTCTGTTTGTGTTCTTTGTCTAAGTTTGTATTTTCACAGTTATACTTTTATTAATTTCTCTCTCTGTTTGGGGATACGTGCTTCTTTCCTCTGTCCTTTGAAATGCTTCAAGTATTTTCTGAAAGGTTTGTTTTTTGGACATATATTCTTTCATCTCATTTATGTCATTAAAGATTTTTCTTTCTCCTTCAACTATAATTGACATTTTTGCTGGGTATAGCAATCTGGGTTGGCATCTATAGTCATTTAGTACTGGGAATACATTAGTCCACGTTCTTCTGGCTTTCATAGTTTGCACTGAGAAGTCAGCTGTAAGTTTGGTTTTCCTTTATATGTAACTTGTTTTTCTCTTGTGGCTTTCAGTATCTTGTCTTTGTTTTGGGCGTCTAGTGTTTTAACTATGATATGGCGTGAGGAATTTCTTTTCTGATCTTGTTTATTTGGAGTTCTATGTGTTTCTTGTATTTGTATGGATTTGTCTCTTTTTGGTTTAGGGACATTTTCTTCTATTATTCTGTTGAAGATCTGATCAATACCATTGTCATGGGATTCTTCTCCTTCCTCTATTCTTATGATGCAGAGGTTTGGTCTTTTCATAGTGTTCCAAATTTCCTGATTGTTCCACTCTTGCGTTTTTTAAAGTTTTTCATAATCTTTGTTTGAGCTTTCTAGTTTTTCCTTGCTATCTTCCAGGTATGATATTCTATTTTCTGCTTCATCCAATCTGCTTTTGAGGCTTTCTCCCATCCTTTCCTGTTGATTGAATGAGTGTTCAATTTCCTTTTTCTTTTCATCCTGTGATTTCTTTAGTATTTTCACTTCTTTTGGAGCTTGTCATTCTCTTCCTGTAGCTCCTTGTTTCTCTGGTCTGTTTCCCTTTTCATTTCAGCATAGGGTCTTTTCAGTGCTTCTATTTCCTTCTGGAGTTTGTCATTCTTTCCAGTTCCTTCCTGAGTTCTTCATTATCTCCTTTTAGTTCTCTGATTTGTTCTTTATATTCTTTGATTTCTTTGATTATGTCTATGATTGTTCTTCTAAGATCTGTGTCCTGGGTTCCTTCCAGGGAGATCTCATTGTAGGGATCTTCTATAGGACTCGTAGCATCTGGTGGAGATTTATTATGTGCTTTTCTCATGTTCTTTTTTCTTTGTGTTTTGGCATGTGGGTTTATTTTATTGTTTATATTCTAGTGTGAATCTCAAATGCTTCTTCACTGTGTTGAAAGCTTAATTTGCTTGTTCCTACAGATATGTTTGTTGTATTCTCCTTGGTTTATGGAGGGCTGGTTGTGTTAGGTTTCCAATTTTCCCTTTTGGTTATATATTGGGAGGTTCAGCTGGCTCTTCCCTTTCTGGTCTGGAGGTTCTCCAGAAGTCCTATTCCCCAGGTGATGAGCTGCCTCCTCTCTCTGGACCTGTAGAGCATCCAGCTGGCTGGGTGACTCTGCTGGGCCAGGTGTGGCTGGCTGGCAGGGAACAGACCTTGCCCAGGGGAGCATTGGGCCTACCTGGTGTGGTGCTCACCTATTCCCCAGGTGCAGTGCTGCCTCCTCTCTCACGTATACATTTTTTCAGTAGATATTGAACAAACAAAATTCCCTTTGGTTTTTCCACAACACCAAAGCATTATTGATCTCTCTTCTCTCTCTCCTTCTGTAACCCTCCCTCCTCCCCCCTCAGATAAAGTACCCCCATTGTCTCCATTCCCCCTCGATAACCCCTGTCCTGTACTATCCCCCCGAGACAGTTCTTTTAAAACTTCAATTATCTTTAGAAACCCAAATCATTTCATAGATAAACAGGATGCTGCGAAATACATCCTTTCACCTATTGCTCTTGGTGTTGGCTCAGTAAATAAATAAGGGAGAAACTAGGTAAAAGGGAAGAGAAATTCATAGGCTATACATTAACTGTAGACTCTATATAACAATTCTTAACTGTTAAAAGATCAGTAGTTTGGTTGTTTGAGGTTAAGATTTAGGATATTCTTGTTTTCTCCCTATTGTCTTAGCTATTTAAAAGCAATTTGAATCAGGTGGTAATAAGCATAAGCTCTGTGGCTTAAAAACCACTTGGAAGCAGTGAAAAGTGTGTTCTGGCTTATTCAAGTGGCTTCTGATTCAATGACACCTGATCCTGTGTCAGACTAAGCTGTTTAGTGTTGGGATGGATGCCTATTGCTGTCAGTGTTTCCTTAATGTGCTGACATTTGTTCAACCTCTGCAACGTGTGATAAAATGGGAATGTCTCCAGATTAAAGAGCAGTTCAGTCCTTGAAGGAGGTATGGCCTTGTTCTTTTTTTGTGCTATAAATGTGTTGTCTCTGTTAGCCACAACTGATATCAAAATCATATTTTATCTTAGGCAAAGCCTTTCTCTCTGCTTAAAGACAGACATCAACATTTAAAAATTGTCAGCAACTTGGGAGTAAAAACCAATTGTAATCAGTTGCCTGTAGTAATAAACTAATTTAGAGCAAGCAAGAGAGCAAGAGCGAGAGTAAGAGTGAGAGAGAGAGAGAGGAGAGAGAAGAAGGAGGAAGAGGAGGAGGGGGAGGAGGAGGAGGAGGAGGAGGAGGAGGAGGAGGAGGAGGAGGAGGAGGAACTACCTGACACTGTGCCTGTGCTGTGTTGAGTATCTATCACAGGAAGGTTCAAGCTACCTTTTCCCCTGCTATTGCTGACTCTTGGACTGACTTGTGCAAAGGCCACCTACTGAGGGAGGCCAGGGAAAAATGGAGCATTGGCAACATTAGTACAATTCCATGCCCAAGGTTTTTGGCTCTAATATATGGATTGACTCTGATTTCATTCATTCAGTGAATATAACTGTATACTCTGTGGCAGTGCTGGGTACATCAGTGAGGAAAACAGACAAGGTTCCAGGGTGAAGGAAAGACAGACACAGGGTGGACTAAACCTGAGGACCTCAAATAAAATGAAGCTGAATACAGCTGAAATGACTGTGTCTTCCCCCTCCTGTCTCTCTAGAGCAAGAAGGTCTTTTTTTAGAAAGAAGCCGATTGGGCCAGTTTTTTCTTCTCTCTACTTAACAGGCCTGCATATATGTTCCCAACATCAGCTTTCCTTACATACTAAAGTAATGGTATCTAGATATACACATTCCAAAACAGTAAAATAAAAAAATACTATTATGATGCTATATAGCATTTCTAATTTTTGATGTGGTTTTATATGTCTGCATTCTTATTATGTTTTATGTATTTTAGGCAAATATGTTACACCTGTTCTTAACTTGTGAGACTTTAATATGTGAGTGACTTTAAATTTAATTTGTGTAACATGTTGGTATAGGTGCTGTTCATAGTCTTATTTTATAGGTAATTAAAAAAATCTAAGTATATCATCTAATCTGATATTCTCCAGCTGGTGGGTTGGTAGAGGAAGTTTTTTAACCTAGGGAACCCAGGGCCTGAGACTGGACACCTGATGATTCAGTACTTAAACTCTCGATACCACCATTTCTTTTAAAACATGAAAAGAAAAAGAATAGCTTTTTCCAAAATCTTAAAGATATATATATATATATATGTGTGTGTGTGTGTCCCCTTTTGAGACAGGGTCTCTCTTTAGCCCCAGCTGGCCTGGAACTCACTACCTTGAACTCACAGAGATCCACCTGTCTCTGCCTCCTGAGTGCTGGGATTAAAGGCGTGTGCCACCATGCTCAGCTTAAAGTTATTTTTATGAAAAAACTCACTACTTAAATTTCTTATTGTATTATGGCCTGGTGAAAGCTTTCAAAGGCCTTCTCTGACTTCCTGACCTGCCCCCTTAGGAATCCTGGTTCCAAGTTATTAATGACAGAGAAACATTATGTCTCCATCCTAGACTTCCTTTCCAGATGCTCCACATGTACAAGCTAGTCCTTTTAAGGGTGTTCATCATTGATTTTTGTTAATTGGTGCTATGTGGATTTACAAAAAGATTCAGCTTTCATCCTTCCACCTATTGTACCCAAACCTACACAGATTTAGGAGTTGGGAAATGATCCTTAGATTAGGAAAGGCCTTTAACACAGGCTGTCAGGACATTGGGATCCTCCTGAACTGAACCACACACACACATATATTAGCTATGGCTTCCCCAAACCTTGAAGAGAAGACATTTCTAAGAATGCTTAATAATTTCCATAAGCTTCCATTCCGGAGGAAATGATTGGTCTCAGCTCAGTCAGTAAGTTATTTTTTTCACCATGTCCTATCAGGTAACTGGGCAAGTGACTCAACCATCCAGTTCTCTACTTCTGTTTTCTGTCAAATCAGAATAAATTAATTCCTATCTGGGTGTGGGGGGGCACATGCTTTTAATCCCAGTACTGGGGAGGCAGAGACAGGCAGGTCTCTGTGAGTTCAAGGCCAGCTGGGGCTACAAGGAGACCCTACCTCAAAAAGACAAAAAAAAAAAAAAGAAGAATAAATTAATTCCAGTTCGAGATATCCTTGAAGAGGTGATGGCAGGAGGCAATAAAGTTATGCATTTTCTCACCTTCTCCTTCCAGGGAGAGCTGCATTAGTGTGCTGTTTCCGGAGCTTTCTTGGGGTCCTGCTCCATTTCCTCGTGCCATTAGTGGCTCTTCTGATGTTTCCTTCCTTTGAACATCTTTAATATTCTGTGCTCAGTGTTGCCTGTAAATTGATATTTCTGCTTGTTCCCGAGAACCAATAAAATTTTAAATTAAGAATAGATGAGAACAGTAAATATTGCACTTCTACTGATGAACATGTGGATGGAGGATGATGTGAGCAGGTGAACCCTCAAAAATCACTTCCAGGAAGATTACTAGTTTGCATCAGGGATTGTGTGAAATCAGGGCAGCTCTTGTGACACAGACAATGCTGGATGTCTGCTTGAAGAATATCTCCCAACAGCAAAAAAATATTTCTATTAAGGAAAAGAAAATCCAAATGGCGTGACTTTACACCTCAAGAGGAAGACCTAAGCCTGGGAGGCACAGAGGACGTTCCTTCTGACCCACGTGGGCAGCAGTTGACACTTGATCACAGCAGCAGTCAGGCTCAGGTGGCATCTGAAAGCTATGCACAGAAGCATTGTGCAACATGAGTGTGCCGCCTACGGCCCAAATCCCATGGCGAATTTTGTATAGCAGGCTCATAATCAGCTATCGCTTAGGAAGAAAAATTGCTCCCAGGCTTTCTTCATGAACCTCTGCCTTCTGAAATAAGGGGAAGGCTCCATCCAGAAGGCATTGGGAGTCAAGGAGAGGGCCACTGGATTTCCCTGAATCATGACAGAGCCTTAGGAAAATTTATGTAGCCTCCCACTCTCACCATGGGCCACAGAATTATGACTTATTTATGGAAGATGCCTTGCAGATGGTAATACTTTCTTAAAAACTCTGTGAAAAGGTACAGTTACACAAAGCCAAAGTAGATATTTTCTGTTATTTGGATGTGTTTTGAGTGTATACCCGAGGGTTCCTGGGTTGAAATTTAATTCTATTGTGAGATATCAGGAGGGTTGAATTTAATCTGACTATGATGTTTAGAGGGAAAGCCTGGGAGGTGACTAATAGATAAAGTCATCAGAGTAGAACTCCCATGACTAGAAACTAGTGGCACTATGAGAAAAGAGAGACAAGAGCATATGCATACCACATATACAAACATGCACACACATACCCATACACCACACACCATAAAGCACACACATATACACAGAAATACAGGTCACACCTATACACATACCACATATACCACACACCATACAGCACACACATAACACACCACACATGTACAGACATACATGACACATATACACGGCACAATGCACATGCCACACACAGATACACATGCCACACAATACACATAAATACATGACAAACACACATACACGTACCATATACTCAACACCTCACACCATAAAGCACATACAGATATATGCATATAGACACACATTCTGCACACATGCATATACATACATGTCACACACATACACACCTCACACATGTACATGATGCGCACATGCACACACGCACATGCCACACGTACACAGGACATGCATATGGCATGGAATGTGCATAAATACATGCCACACACTACATATATGCACAGTATATAAATATACACATATACATATACATGCCACACACTTACACAGACTACATACACATAAAATGAACACTATATAGCACACAAACATACACACACATATACACCACACCCATATACACACCACATACACATATACCACCTATCACACTACACCACCCACAGACAAGCATACCATAAACACATATACCACACACTGATACACACAAACACACATAAATTCCCCACACATGACATGCATACACATACCACATATACACACGCTATACACATATACATGCCCACACATGCACCACAAGCACCATACACACACCACACACATACATATAAACATATATACCACAAGCACCATACACATACCACACACACATATATATACATATATACCACAAACACACAGAAATACCCCACACATGACATACATACACATATAACATTTATACATGCACACACATGCACCACAAGCACCATACACACACCACATACACACATATATATATATACACATATACAACAAATACACATAAAGAGCCCACACATGACATGCATACACATACCATACATATACACACACTATTTACATATACGTGCACACACATGCACCACAAGCACCATACACACCACACACACATATATATATATACACACATATACCATAAATACAGAAATATATATGCATACACACAAACATATCTCACAAACACGCATACCATCCACACATATATTATGCACACGTGCACAGATACCCCACACATACTCCCTTTCTCTTGCCACATGATGACCTATGCTTCCAGAGATTAAAAAAAATTTTTTTTATTAATTTTATTTATTTCTGTATGTGTATGAATGTACTGTCTGCATGCAAGTCTGTGCACCCGTGTTGTGCAATGCCGTGGAGGTCAGAAGAGGGTGTCAGATTCCCCTGAAACTGGAGTTCTCCTGGAATTGGAGTTTCAGACGGCTCTCAGCCGCCATGTGGGTGCTGGGGATCGAACCCGGGTCCTCTGTAAGAGCGGTCGGCGCTCTTAACCGCTAGGCCATCTCTCCAGCCCTGCTTCCAGAGATTTTAACAGGGAGAAGAACTGTGGCTCCCTGACTATGAAGCTCCAGAGTTGTTTTAGCCAAATAAACTTTTTATTAAAACCCACCCCATGTCTACTGTACTGCTATTGACAACAAAATACAAACTAACCCAGTGCTAAAGCTACAGTTTCATTTTATCTTATACTCATTTCTAACGTCCTAATGTTGAGATTATATATCAGAATTTTGGGGGAGCAGAATTAAATCAGACCATTCAATCTACTTAGTCCAATCTCTGCCTCAGACCTGGATTCTGTATGGTGAAACATGTGGCAGGGATGTTGGAAGATCTTTGCATGGAGAGCTCACAGGTTTCAGACCTGGACAGCTCTAACCATCACCCTGCTATTGCTAGTGAAGCAGCTGCCAAACACTGCTTTACTAGTCTGTAGGAATACCACAGTGGAGAATGGACACACAATTCCAATTCCAGGGATTTAGAATGGAGGATTAGATGAAAGGAAACCAAGAAACAGAGTGCTGTGCTCTCCATATCAAACTCTGCTGACAAACACCATTCTCTGTTTAAGCACACACTACAAATCTAATCCACACCCCACAGGCAGCTCCATCTGGTATTTGAAGACAGTGATTACAGCACCTTTAAAAAATGAAAGATGCTCGTTTTACCTTCCTCTTTCTCCCTTCTAATGTGAATTAGGTAAAACTTACCAGAATTATACACTTTAGCATGTGCATTGGCATGATATGTAGATTATAAAGTCAAACAAGCCTACATTTTGTTTTATGAAAGCAAAGCAGAACAAAACAAAACCTTGAATTAATGAAAAAAGGGGGACTGCTCCTTGTATACAAATGTCATGCCTTTTCTAGTTCGCTTAGAAAAGCTTGGTCTTTTTTCATACCTTCTCCACCATTGAGCCATTTATTACTCTTTTCATATCTTCAAACTTTCCAATAAGAAACATAAAGCCTAACAAAGAAACCTAAACAAATTAAATGGAACGTATTTTTTCTTTGCATACAAAAATGGATTTCAGTTTTGCCTCAAGGAGGTCTTAGGTTTCATTATTATTAAAAATGTCAGGAATATTTTGCCTGCTGGGAGCACAGATTTTCCTCCTATTTTTCAGTCTTACTCAAAGCCTCTTATTGCATATTTTACAAGTTATAGAAAACCCTTAGTTGCCCTCTAAAAATTACAAACTCTGTCTGCCATGTCAAGTGCCATGTAAACTCAAGCTAGACCAAATCACAGCATAGATGTGGGGAGTAGGTATGAAACTCCAGCCCTACTATTAGAAATTGGTGGCTGCTGGGAAAAGAGCCTGTCTCTTTTGAGGTTGTGACTTGACAGTTTAACCAGGCTCTGCTGCGTGGATCCTACACTGAAGAACATTGGTGGACACAGATTCAGCCTTATAAGGAATAAATATTAATATATAGTATATATATATATATATATATATTTAACTATATTATACATGAAGAAGGGGACTGCTTCTTGTGTTGCAGATTTCATCCTTTTCTAGTTTGGTTGGACAAAACTTGGCTTATTTTCATACCTTCTCCCACCATTGAGCAAATATATATATATATATCTACTATCTTATAATATACTATATATATCTATATAATAATAATAATATAACTATAAGAATACATTAAGTTGGACAGGGATAAGGGGATGTGGTTAGGTGAGGGGATCTAAGGTGATAAAATGTGTCTATATGAAAATCATAAAAATTCAACCACCTTTTTTTTTGTTTTTTTTGCCCATTTTTTGAGACAGGGTCTCCCTCGTATCCACCGCTGTCCTGGAAACTCACTCTGTAGACCAGGCTGGCATTGAATCACCAAAGGATACCACCTGCCTCTGCCTCCCAAGTGCCTAGGATCAAAGGGTGCGCTCACCACACCCCCGCTAAAACACATAACAACTTATGGCTGTGTAGATGAACTGGGGAATGCCAGCAGAGAGGTGTACCCATCTGAACATTAAGGAATGACAAACCTCAATACTGCCTGAGTCCGGACCACTGAGCATCTCCACTGAATTCTATTTTGGGTTAACTGTTTACTTAATGGACCCTAATGAAGTTTACCCCTTCGGTGCTGAGAACACCTTCCTTACCTCTCCCCTTTTTTTGGCGAAAAGATAAATCATGATGGTAATGAAACCACTCCTTAACTGTAAACTAGAGCCAACTGTTGCAGTGGTTAATTTCCTATAAAAACAGTGCATAATGTATTATCTGATTGATAGCATAGGAACTGTGAAAGGATATTTCCACTAACTAGAGCCAAATTCAATAGAAAGGTTTATAAGGTGAGTAATTAAGCCAAATATATTACTTAAGGAAAGCTCTGAACATCAGCAATGAATATTATTCTCCAAGGAGATGTTGGCTAGGGGATTCAAAACCCGCCCCCCCAAATTATAAAGGCCTTTTGCCTATAAGTGGGATAATATGCAAGGAGAAAGGCATAATCCCTGTTGTCGAAGACCTGGTGTGAGCATGAAAAAATGTTATGAGACGTCACTTGCTAGTGTACACACTGGCCTCTGCAAAGGCTAGAGAGCATTACCAAAGTTCACTAAAGCAATACAGCAAAATATTCGGTCTCCCAGAGACAAGCAAGACTCCTCCGTCAATATCAGCTACACCTCAACATGCCTGGAGATACTGTGCAACAGTGGCAGCCAAGCGTGTCTATATATTATCCCAAATCTATTTGGCTATTGGCCTCTCCTTGGAGGAATAACTCACAGTGGTGCCACAAGCTTGTGTCTTCTGGTGGTTGGGCGATGTTGTAGCCACAGTAAGAACTTGTCACCTTTATAGAGAAACCACAGTTTGCGGATTAGCATACCATCCAAGCATCTGTGTCTATGCTCACAGCTTAGCTTGACATAATAAGTGGTACTGCTTAAATGCCTGTACATCCAATAGCTTGTGCTTTGTTAGTATGACTAAAAAGGGTATCACTGGGAAAGCTGTCAATCCATGAAGGGAAACAACCTGAACAGACTGGAGTCCAAAATGACAACTCCAAAGAAATTAGACTGTTTTCTTCTCACCCACTTGTGCCCCTTTCCCAAAGCCCAGGGAACAAACTGCGGAAGAGGAGGCGTGGTAGATTGTAAGGGCTGTGGAGAGATAGGGGTGAATCATGAGACTACAGGAATATAGTCTGGACTCCTGATTGATCAACATGCCTGTGCATACAAGCTTCTCCAACTGGTCTATGGGAACCTTGGGTTGTTCAAAATTTGGACATAGATACTTGCAAAATGCACCAATTACCTGATTGTATGACATAATGAGTGACATCAATGCTATCTGCAAACAACTGTGTCATTGTATTGTAGAATCCCTTAAAAAATAAATTAAAAAAATTCAGTTAAAAAGGAAAAAAAAAGAACTAAAGAAAAAGACAAATGCTGGAGTTATTATTAGCCCTCTGTTAAGTGTTCATTTCCCATATAGTGCTGTTGGGAACTGACAGAGATATAATAAGAGAAACATTTATGGGATGAAAATATATTTGCCTGATATTTAGAAACAATTTCAGAAGTAGAGGTTTGATGGGGAAGCAAGCTGAGTTGCTCCAAATAGGAATGCACGATCCTGCCTGCACCTCAGGTGGCATAGACCTGGGCTATTTCGTCACTCTCATTCTGTTGCTATTTTGGGGAGTCTGTGGCTGGACAACAGCACTGAAACATGGGTTGGATGTCTTGAAGCCTTCTGTTTTCTCCTTTGCCTTGCCTGTCAGGCTTCTTCACCTTAGATTGGATGCCTGCAGTATGAAATGCTCTCATTGGGGGCTGGAGAGATGGCTCAGCAGTTAGGAGCACTGACTGCTATTGAAGAGGACCCAGGTTCAATTCCCAGCACCCACATGGCGGTTAAGAACCATCTTTAACTCCAATTCCAGGGAAATCTGACACCGTCCGCAGCATTGCACAATGAGGGTTACACAAACCTACATGCAGACAGTACATTCATACACATAAAAATAAATAAAATTAAAATAAAAAGAAATGCTCTCATCGCAGTTGGAAAGAACTGAGTGTTCCTAGGAAAATGGAGCAAAATCAACCATTCAGAAGTTGCATTAGGGAAAATTGGGATTTATACAAGCACTAAAAGTTATTTCTTTTATAATTAATTTCCACAAAAAGGATGATTCTTATGATTTGATTCTGAACTTGTGCCTGAATATCTGGTCCCTCACTGGTAGTACTGTTTTGGGAGGCCATGAGATCTGTTGGTGGAAGCATGTTGCACGAGGCAGACTTTAAGGGTTGCACTTCTGCCCATCGCTTGCTCTCGTTTCCTCATCGGCCGAATTGTGAGGGGCTGGTGTCACAAGCTCTGACTGCCATGGTCCAAGCCACTCTGCTTGTTCCCCCTCATCCCTCATGATGGACTGAACTCCCCCGAAACTCAGAGTGAGAATAAACCTTCCATTACTAAAGTTGTTTCTTTCAGGTGTTTGGTTACAGAGATGAGAAAAGTAAGTTATACAGAGAATTGATACCAGGAGTTCATTGCTGTAGGCCTTTGGGCTAGTTGAGTGAAGAATATAGAAATTTGGAGCTGTGGGTTAGAGAAAGCCTAGAATGTGATAATCAGAGCTTAGTGTATGTTCTGGGGAGAGTTCAAAAGACCAGAATGTTGAAAAAAGTGTAGACGGTAAAAATTGCTCATTCACTTTTAGGTGGACTCTATTTGGAATTGGAAACAGGCCATTTGTGTTAACCCTGAGAAGAATCTGAGTACATTTTACCCAGGTCCTGAAAATTTGAATGAGGCTGAATTAAAAAGTAACATATTAATTTGTTTGCTGAAGAAAATTTTAAGACAGCATATAATTCAGGCTATGGCAGGGTTGTTATTGGATGCTGTTAGCCAGGATTATATCAATTTAGAGAAAAAAGTAGAGCAGAAAGATGTGAAAATATGCATTTTTGACAACTGAGAGTGCCTTTAAAACTGTGGATAAAGTGTTTAAAAGCCTGAAATTGCTGAAGGGATTAGTGTTACTAGAGAGACTGTGCAGTTTGCACTGTGACAGTAACATGCCACAAGGAAGCCTCAATCATTGAAGGTCCTGAGGTTATAAAATTGCAAATGAATTTTCCAATTTTCTGTAAAAGGAGAGCGCCTGAGAAGACAGAGATGCAGGAGTAACTTGCTCCAAAATATTCACACAGAGGAAGTAGTTTTTCCATGTTTAGTTTTATGGGCACTCAAAGGCTATGACAGCCATGGTCTTTTGACCAGCATTGAGACTGTTAAGACTTTGGAAGGCTTTGAAACTGGACTAAATTTATTTTCACTGTGGGATGCCCATAAGCCTATGAGGGGTAGGAATGGAATGCTATGCTTTGAATCCCCAAAGTGCCTCCCCGGCTCATGTGTTTGAATATCTGGGCCCCCAAATAAACCTAACTTTCATTGTTTCTATCAGGTATTTGGTCATAGCAATAAGAAAAGTAACTAATACATTAATTATAAAATTTAAATAGAATAAAGCTTGGGAAAATGCTTAGTATAGGAGCTACCACCTGGAAAGCATCCAATAAATGATTGTCTTTATTATTATCATCATCAGCGTAATTAAGTAGTAGTAGGCCATTCTTGCATTTGATTCATTGGACACACAACCCAACTCAACTATTATGTATTTTACTTCTTTTGGGGGGATGGGAGAGAATCTCTCAGCCAAGAAAATTTGTATTGCCTGCATGTGTGTAAGTACCTAGAGGTTTGAGAACCAATGTTTTGAAAGAGTCCTTAGTTTCATCAGGAAATGTATAGAAAACAACTCTTTATATGGCTTAGGTTTAAGATTTAAGACTCAGAGCAATGCTCAGGAGCCATTCATCACAATTAAGAAGGTGACGCTGTGTATTGTAAGGAGGAATGTGAGTTTGATGATGATTTAATCATTCTCTCTCTACTATATTTGAGACATCCCTGCTCAAAAGTGATCTTTGGAGTAGTTTGAGCCAATAGGTCTTATTACCTCTCCAAATCAGTTTGGTTTTTGGCTTCCCTCAAATGGTCTACCAAACAGATCATAGAAAAACCGTTGGAACTCTGAAGATCAGAGCAATGAGCTTTCAGGGTTGGGAGAGGTAAAAGCTGCAACTTAGTCCCAGGAATAGCTGTGTCTCCTTTATCACTATCAACCACATTCTAGTGCCATATCTATTTCAAGAAATATATTTATTTGCCCAGCCTATCTCTTTCCTCCAATGTCTTGCCATTTCTAGAAAACTTACATAGGGAAATATTTCCCTTTCATTCTCCCCCCACAACTCATTTTTTTGCCCTCTCCATTCTTTTTGTACTTCTTCTTTCTTTTTTTTTTTTTTTTTTTTTGGTCTTTTTTAGACAGGGTCTCCCTGTAGCCCCAGCTGTCCTGGAACTCACTCTGTAGACCAGGCCGGCCTTGAACTCATGAAGATCTGCCTGCCTCTGCCTCCCAAGTGCTAGTATTAAAGGCGTGTGTCTTTTTGTACTTCTTAAGTACCCCTCCCCCATCTGTGTGTGTGGTGTGTGTGTGTGTGTGTGCACGTGCGCGTGCCAGGAGCAGCAGCACATGCCTGTAATCCCAGCACCATACAGGCAGAGACAGGCAGACCTCTGGAGCTTTCTGGCCAGCCAACCTAGCAAAATCAGTGACCTCCAAGTTCAGCCAGAGACCCTGTCTCAAAACATGAGGTGGAAACTGATTGAAAAACATACCACATTGACTTCTGACCTGAGCCATCTCTCCAGCCTCAAGATTATTTATTTATTTACTTATTTTGTGTGTGTGTGTGTGTGTGTGTGTGTGTGTATGGAGGCTAGAAGAGGGTGTGAGACCCTTGGAGATAGTTACAAACAGTTGTGAGCCACTAGATCTGGGTACTGGGAACTGAACTAGGGTTGTTTGGAAGAGAACTAAGCACTCTCTTTTTTTTGTTCTTTTTGAGACAGGATCTTCCTTTAGTCCCAGCTGGCCTGGAGCTTGCTATGTAGACCAGGCTAGCCTTGAACTCATAGAGATCTGCCTGCCTCTGCCTTCTGAGTGCTGGGATTAAAGGTGTGTGCCATCATGCCCAGTGAGAACTAAGCACTCTTAACCACTGAGCCATCCATGTCTCCAACCCCTAAACTGCAATATTATAAATTAGGAGACTTATTTACCTAACAGTCTGTCACATTTCTGAAGAATTGGCATAAAGTTTCTTTCGTTTTTTTTTTTGGTCTTTTCAAGACAGGGTCTCCTTGTAGCCCCAGCTGTCCTGGAACTCGCTCTGTAGACCAGGCTGGTCTTGAACTCACAAAGATCCACCTGCTTCTGCCTCCCAAGTGCTAGGATTAAAGGCGTACACCACCACACCAGCATAAAGTTTATTTCTACTAGTGACAGGCTACATGTTGTTTTCAGTCTTCTTCTAGTCGGAGTCCAGGGGGAACTATTGTGATATTTGCTCTTCCTTCTAATCCCCACCCCCAGAAATGCCTATTGTTCATTAGAATGGAATATGGCTGTCTGACATATTGTATTTCTATCCAAACAACCAATGTATTAACATCAGTAAAAAGAGAAGCAATGCCTTATGTGCAAACCATGGAGGCAAAGCTAGACTCAAGAGAGAAATCAAAGCAATAACAAGGATATCATAATATAAGATCAGAAGGTTCAAGTTACTTAGGAGTCTAAACTAAGGATTTGCTACAACAAGAGTTTTTGTATGAGTAGCTCTGACCACTGAGAATGACACAAAAAGAGTGTGTGGACACCCACATCGCAGCTACTGCTGCTCACACAGATGTCATCAATGGAACCACTTTCAAGCACAAAGACCAGTGACAAATTCATCACAGATGAATCCTACAGGCAGAGAACAATGACTCTCAAATCAAGACCAAAGAAACATAATGAGCAAATTCATTAGCTACAGTTTTTCTGTTAAATACAACACTAATGTTAGTGAGATAATGTGCCTTAATTGAAGCCATAAGTGTCTATTATTAAATTAAAATGTGTGGGAATCCCCAAAGTTGTGTGTTAACCTTAAACATTTCATCATGTCACAGTAAGATTCCACTTAGATTATATTTCTATAATTAACCCAAACACAAGATGAATGAATTACCTTTAATAGCAGAAGTCAAAGCATTAATTACTCATTAGGTTGTTCACTAATTCCTCTTTTCATTTTTTTCTGTTTATTGAATGCTTTAGCCTTATGTAAGTGCTAGCCACTGTTTCATCTCTAGCTACAACCTTTTTGTAAGCCTCAGGGCACTGTGGAAGAGGTTAATCTGTTTTTGAATCAAATCACTGAAGTTAACTCCAACTGCTTAGCCTAAGAATATAAAATGAAAAGTAAATATGATAGATGTGACTGGTACTCTCTTTAGTAAGGGGCATTTTGAGTATTCCAGCAAATCCATACCCCCATGTATAGCTGGTGTACTTCCTAAATTTTCAGACGTGAAATTTCCTGTCTCATTGCTGGAGACTGCCTGTGAAGCACAGTCTTCACCATCTTATGTGCACTTACTGCCCTCTCCACTCTTTCTGGAGATACATTTCTCTTCAGTGACAAGAAAAGATAAATTTCTTTAGGTTTGAATGTTATCACTGTGCAGTGTGCAGAGGGTCATAGAGATCTTGATAAGCAAAAGCATCCATGCTGGTTTGAATGAGAAATGCCCCTCATAGGCTTGGGTATTTGAACACTTTGTCATTTGTGGGAAGGTCCTGAATCTCTAGAAAGTGTGGCTTTGCTGGAGGAACATGTCATTGTGGGTGGGCTTTCATTGTTCTTAGCCTTGCCCCACTTCCAGTTTGAGTTATGCTTGTGTTTGGCATTGAAGGTGTGAGCTCTCAACTTTTGGCTCCTGCTGCCATGCCTCTCCACCATGATGGACTTTTATTCTTCTGGAAATGTAAGTGCAAATAAACATTTCCTTCTATAAGTTGCTTTGATCATGGTGTTTTATTACAGCAACATAAAAATAACTAATATAGCATCCTTCCCAAGATGTTGAAGAGTGACTCCTCACCAGACTTTCCTCTCAGTGCAGGTGGCACATCTTCAGATAGAACATCTCATCTGCTTTCACACACATCAGAGAAGCAGTTTATTTGTAATGCCAATGGCTGAATTATGGTTCTTACACAAACAGACACAAGGAGTTCATGTCACTGGACAGAAAGATCATACTGTGAATAGCTTCAACCATCATTCTTTATACTCACTCCCCTCCCCTACTCAGTCCATCAACACAAGAACCTCTATTGATTTCTATATTGATATAGTACCACAATATTTCTGAATGGCAAAGATTCTAGGAAGAGATGATAGTGCTTGCCTATCTATAAACATTTGTACTAGACTACACAAGTGTATATATTTATTTTCCTTGCCTTTTCCATTCTAAAAATGAAGTTTATATTCACCATCACAGAGAGAAAAACACAACTTTTAGAACAAAGAAAACTATTTCCCTTTTCTTATTTCCCTTTTATCCTGTCCTCATGACATATATAACACATAAGCATAGATTAAAGCACAAATGCCCCAATTTTATTGCATTTGTGAATTTTGATAACATATTTCTTAAAATAAGATGATAGTATAATCCCCTGGTAGATATCAACATACTAAGCCACTGAGACTTTTGTTCTACCTACCTCTAATTTCCACAATTGCCTATAGTTTGTTTTCATATCCATAATCAAAATGTACTCAATTGTTTAAAAAGCCACCTCCCAAGATGACATTTTGAAGATGTCATTGAAATTGCCCTATGTTACACAGAGGACTTAGTGATTGGTGCAGAATTATTTTCATTACCCCAATAAGGCCTGCAATGCACATTTCCCTTTCTCTAGGTAAATACTAATCTAATTAAAAATATTTTTCTTGTATTTTTATTCCAAAACAAATATCTCCTAACTTTTATAATAAAAAGCCATTTCTTTTGTCTACCTAATGAAGATCAAAAATTAAAGCTTAGCTGAGTGAACATATTTTGGAGTCTCTAATGCACCTACTCTTTTTTATTTTTTTAATTTTAAAATACTTTTATTGATGATTTGTATATTTCACTCATTATCTTTCAGTCCAATTTAGACACATTCCCCTCTCCTTGCCCCCACCCCACCCTTGTTCATGCCTTCTGCCATACATGTCTTGCATCTTTCCCTCAGTCTTTCCAAAGTTTTTCACTGCAGAGGCTTGTTGTTTTGGGCAGAGTTTAACTGTATCAGTCAGTTCTTTGACCCAGTCTTTGTGTTATTGTCCCCCCAACTTTGTATTGCTCCAACATATGTCTATATAACCCATCACATATGTATCAAAATTATGACCTCTGAGAATAAACTGTGTGATAGCTTTGCCTTTGCTGGGTATATCATAAACATGGAATGTGATGTGCATGACATTTTCATTGAGCACAATGTTTGAGCTCATGCATATTGTAACACATGTTTTTAATTAATTCTCTTATCATTGAATGATATTCCCTTATGTAAATGGCTCAGTGGGTAAGTCACTTCCTCCACAAGGCTGGAAATTTGAGTTCAATACCCAGAACCCACACAAGGTATATGGAGAGATCCATTTCCACAAATTTGTTCTCTCTCCTCTGTATGTGTGCTGTGACATGCATGCTCCCTACAATAATAAGAAGAAATAAAAATATTATATTTTATGCATTTTTATATTGAACATTTAGAGACAGTAAACCTCATGTATTTAAAGTGTATGGTTGATAAGTTTTGTCAAATGTAACCTGTCAAACTATCACAACAATCAAATAAGAATATCTTCACTCCTGAACAGGTGCTCATGCTGTTGTGTAATCTTTCTATTCATGTCCCTTATCATTATCTACAGCCTCAGATAACCAATGATCTACTTTTTCTTGGCTCTTGGTGTTATATCAGGATGTATACTCACATATAAGGGATTGGTGCTATAATCCACAAATGAGGGAGAATAGACATCCCTTGCTTTTCTGCATTTATTTAAAAACGCACCTCCCAAGATGACATGTTGAAGGTATCATTGAAATTGCCTTGTGTTACACAGACTTATTGATTGGTGAACAATCAATATACTAATCACTTAGCATAACACTTTCTAGTTCCATCCATTTTACCTGCAAATTAATAATTTCATCTTTTCTTACTGCCAAGTAGAACTCCATTGTGTATATGTACCACATTTTCATTGTCCATTTATCAGCTGAGGAATATTTAGGTTGTTTCCATTTCTTAGCTATTGTGAAGAGACCAGCAGTGAACATAGATATACGCCCCAATGTGGAGCAAGGGAAATGGATCTCAGGCCTTGGCCTTAGCTTTGGAAGTGATAGCAACTGCTGGGAGAGGGAGAGTAGATGCTCTATAAGATATCTAGATAGGCTGACTAGACTCTAGTGGATGAACTTGTACCAAAGTATATCTAGATCCAAATGCTTGACCAGATAGGACTTAACATATATTACAGAATGTATGAAGTCTAGTGGGGGGGTTGTGGAGGGCATAGATAGGGGAGGGGATCTAATTTTGATTGAGAGCTATTGTATAAAATGCACAAAACTCAATAAAATATTAAAGAAAAAGGTATTAAAATTAAAGCTGGGTGTGGTGGTGCACACCTTTAATCCCAGCACTTGGGAGGCAGAGGCAGGTGGATCTCTGTGAGATTGAGGCTAGTCTGGTCTCCATAGTGAGTTCCAAGCCAGGTGGGGATACAGGAAGACCCTGTCTCAAAAGGACCAAAAAATTAAGTTCCTTGCTTTCTAGATAGTGAATTTTGAGAATTATTAAAAATTAAATATAAATGTTTTGCAAGACAAATGTTTTGCAAATATTTTCTTCTAGTTTATCATTTTATGAGTTGGACAAAAATTGGGGCAGCTATATTAATGTCAGATAAAAGAGATTTTGGAGCACATAGTAATATTCAGGATAATTAAGTTCATTTCTAATGCTAATAAGATCAATTTATCAAGAAGAAAAGCAATTATAAACAGTTATGAAGCTAATAACAAAGATCCAAAATACATAATGAAAAACGAGGAGAATCATTTAACAAATAGACAAACCTATAATGATAATTTGAGGTATTAATATCTTCCTCTTTTCCTCTTAATAATTTTATTTATTTATTTATTTATTTATTTATTTATTTATTTATTTTTGGTCTTTTTGAGAAAGGGTCTCCCTTTTGTCCTAGCTGGCCTGGAACTCACTATGCAGACCAGGCTGACCTTGAACTCACAGAGATCTGCCTGCCTCTGCCTCCTGAGTGCTGGGATTAAAGTTGTGCACCACCATGCCCAGTTTAATAATTCTTAAAATAGTAGGCAGAACATCAGAAACACTATCAATTTGCTTCATGAAATAGATGAACAGAGAACAATCCATTCATTAATATAGGACTGGGGAGATAGCTCAGTGGGTAAATGCTTTTGTGAAAAACCTACATTCAGTCTCAGAACCCATGTAAAAATCTGGATGCAGTGAAATGCCTGCAGTCTCAGTAGTGATGAGGCAGAGACAGGGAGGTTCCTGGGGGTCTTACTGCCCAGCCAGTGTAGCTTACTTGGAAAGTTTCAGGCCAGTGAGAAACTTAGTAGCAAAAATAAAATGAAATGGCTGGCTCTTGAAGGATGACACCTGAAGCTGACCTTTGGCCTCTATGTATATACTCATACACATGTACCGTCACAGACACAAACATGCATACATACCACCTTCCCAATATCCCTAAATTATAGCAGATTACAGTTCTCTTCAGTTGTACACAGAACATTTGCCAAGCCAGACTTTATTCTGTAAAAGCAGCACCGATAAACTTGGAAATATCTGAATTTCACATAGCTTTTTGTCCCACAGCAATGTGTTGTTGAAGCATGGCTTGGATTATCAGTGCCTCTCATATCTGTGTCTGTGCACATAATATGTACACATGGTCTTCTGCTGAAAGGAAAAGTCACAGGCATGTAGCCGCAGTGTTCTTAAGGCATCCAGATCACAGCCAGCTTAAGGAACTCTCAATAAAGTATCACAGTCGAAAACCACAGCCCTAAGAAGTGCTAGAGCCTTGGCTGATATAACCAGGCTTTTCAGAAGTGTAAGGAAACCTGGAACACCTTTTATTCTTTGGATTCCAGGATATGAAAAACAAGATCCTAAGGAATTAGAAAATTATGGCATATCTTAAAGGTTTGTATTTTGAAAATTAATGCATTTAATATAAATGAGATTTAATTTAATATAAATCTAATATATTATCTATATATTTATAAATATAAAAAAGTAACATTTAATAGTGTATTGTAGGTCATGTGACTCATAAGTGTAAAGTTATTGACTAAACATTTTCATTTGTTTCAAGACATCTGCATAACAAAATAAATCATCTCATCATGATTTTGCATCACAAATGAGTTTAAGCATGTTCTCTTTCACAATGGGTCTTGGATCACATCTTCGGATTTCTTGAAAGCATTATGTTACTACCAGGAACAGCTGTTGTCTTAGCTCCAGGGGTCATCTAATTGTGTCATAACACTTCGTTTATCTCAATATATGAGTGTTAACTTCTTCAGTCCCAGTGCCGAGGGAATATGCTCATGCTAAACCATTGAAAGTGATTTCAAAGCACAATAATAATAACTATGAAAAGCTATCCTATTTATTTCACATGAAAAATTGGATTATTATATTTATTCCCAAGATGAAACAGAGGTATATGGATTCTGAGCTGAGCCAAAGCAGATCATGTTCTACTCTAATTATGAAGTATCATTTGAGTGTGATCTTTTTATTGACAACTGATAATATACTATTAATGGAGGAAACTATCGATAAAGAATGTGAACCTAGCCAGGCATGGTGGTCCACAACTTTGATACCTGCACTCTGGAGGCAGAGGTGGGTGGACCTCTGTGAGGTGGAGGCTAACCTGATGTACATAGTGAGTTTCAGGCCATCTGGGCTACAGAGAAACCTTACCTCAAAAAAGAAAAAAAAATGTAAGCCCAATATCAACTCTGACAATTACTAGAAAAGAGGTGAAACTCTCCTTACATGTGCACATGTAACTGATAACCTCTTCATAATGGTTTTGCTTTAAAATGTAAACAGTATAAAGCAACAACATGCAAGGAAGTATATGCAATAAATAGTGGCTATGATAGTCAAATGTTGATTTCCACAGTGTCTGCTAGTAATGGTAAATAATGTAAGGAGGTACTGCACTTAATATATACATATATGTACATATATCCATATATGCATTTTAATAATATTTTTGGCTCTTTAAGAATTTAACACGATGGATTTTGATTGTATTTAGACCCCTTTCCCATCTCTCAGATCCACTCCCACCCCCTTAAGCCTTCCTTATGTCATATTCTCTATTAGTTTTTGTTAAAGACCTATTAAGTCTAATTTGTGTTCTCCAAAACTTGGGTTTGGGGCCATGTTCTGGAGTGCAATCAAGCTACTCGATATCATACCCTTGAAACTAATGGACTCTTCCTCCCTGTAGCTACCAATTGCCAATAGCTCCTCTGCTAGAGCTGGAGCATCATGCTCCCCTCCCCTCTCCACGCTGGGATTTTGTCTGACTTGTCCTTATTTATGTAGGTTGTGTGCAAGCTCGCACAAGTGCTGTGGACTCACATGTGCAACTGCCCTGCTGTATGTGGAAAACACTGTCTCCTTGTATTTATCCTCTACTTCTGGCTCTTACACTCTTTTCAATCCCTCTTCCCCAAGGATTCCTCAGCCTTAGGAGGGGAAGAGTGTGACATGAATGTCCTATTTTGGTCTGAGCATTCTTCAATCTCTTATACTCTGGTGTGAGTTGAGAGAGGCATTAATTGCTGAGTGTAACAATAAGCCATTAGGAGTCAGTTTAAAACTATGACCATTTAGCAAAATAATGGAGCTAGGTTCTCCCCTGGTCTATGACTTATCTAGTCACAGTTTTGTAGACCTGATAACAGTGTCAGATATGGGCTCCATCTTGTAAAGTGGGCCTTAAATCCAACCAGAAAGTGGTTGGCCACTCTCTTTGTATTCATGTCACTACTGCACCATGGTGCATACCTTTCCAGGCCAGTTGCTATTGTAGCTCTCCTGTCTCACAGCTGGGTAAGGTTGATGATTACTTTTCCCTTCTGGTAACATACATAGCACCTTACAGCACCATGAAAGCTAGCCAGTACAGATAAACTTTGAGGTCAGTATCAGCTTGATTTCACCGTGTTTGTTTGTTTCATGACTCATGTATGCAGTTTCTTAAGTAAAAAGAATTTATTGTCAAGTTCCAGCAGGTAACAAAGAGCAGTGGCAGTAGCCAGTATTGTTCTAGAGTCAATGGGAAGCCCTGGTCTATAACTCCAAAAGAAGGAGTCTGTTATGGCACTGGGATTTTTATATGGTAGCTTGTGGTATCTGGTAAGACCACTGAATCCCCATTAGAGGATAACTCAACTCAATTTAATCTCTCTCTCTCTCTCTCTCTCTCTCTCTCTCTCTCTCTCATATAAGCTTATACAGTAGTAAGTTTACATGACTTTTCCAAAGGCCCTCAGTGTTAGTTATTTCTCCTCATACTCTTTTCTCTACCCCACCCTCCAATTTCTTTAAAAAATTTTTTAATTTATTTATTATTTTTTATGTGTATGAGTGTACTGTCTGATTGTAGGTTGGTGCGCCCATGTTGTGCAATGCTGCAGAGGTCAGAAGAGGGTGTCGGATTCCCCTGGGAACTGGAATTAAAGATGGTTCTAGGAATTGAACCTGGGTCCTCTGCAAGAGCAGTCGGCCCTCTTAACCTCTGAGCTATCTCTCCAGCCCACCCTCCAATTCCTAACACCATTTAACCCTTTCTATTCCATTATGCCCCCTTTCACCTTTATATCTTTGTATCACTGCATCCCATCTCTCCTCCAATGAACTGCCCCCACATATGGCCCCCTTGCTACTTTCCTGAATTTTATGGATTTTCTAATCAGAACACACATATCTAAAGATTCAAAGGTAGCATCTACATGGGAGAGAGAGCCTGTTATATTTCTCTTTCTGGGTCTGGGTTACCTCACTCTTGATTGTTTCAAGTTCCGTCCATTTACCTTCAAGTTTCATATTTTTACTTTACTTTTTTTTTCTTGTTGTATAATTGGTTTATTCAATAGATTAATAAAAGAAATAGCTATCTAGAATTAAGATATTAGGAGTATTTTATAGACATGATAGACATAGAGTAAGTTGAAAAATTTATCTATCTTTAGTGCTACTTTTTTTTTATTGATGTTTTGTGCATTTCATACATCATTTTCCAATTCAGTTCAGGCATATTTCCCTTTCCCTTCCCCCCCACCCCCACCCCAACCGAGATCAGGCATTCTGCCATAACTGTCCTGCATATTTCTCTCAGTTTTTTTTTTTCCATTTTTTAGCTATAAGTGATAATCCATGAGTACAAGCCCCTTTTCTAAGTCCAGGGAATAATCTGCGGAAGAGGGGGCGTGGTAGAATGTAAGGGCTGCGATTGGGGTGAATGGTGAAACAACAGCAATGTAGTCTGGACCCTCATTTGATCAACCTGATTGAACATACAACCCCTCACCCCCCGCTGGAAGGTGGGGCTGTGGGGGTTTGGGCACAACAGCCTGCAATGCCTGCAAATGGTTTTAACATGAAGGATGCTTTGTACTCCATGGATTTATTACTTATATTTTTACTTTTCTTAAACTGGCTGAAACATTTTCCATGGGGTGTAAATGCACAATCACTTTCTTCATTTTCATTAGTTGATATGCATCAGGGGTTGTTCTATTTTTCGCATTTTATTACTTTTATTTTTTATTCTTGTTGAGTATTTTTATATGATGTAAGTGCATGAGTGTGTGCCATGCTCTGGAAGGTCAAGAGAAGAGATGTGGGTCCCTGTGAATAGATATATGGACCATTGTTTTAGCAACCATGTGGGTGCTGGGAATTGAACCCATGGTTCTCTGCAAGAGCCGTCAGTGTCTCTTAACCACGGAGCTATCTCTCCCGTCATATTTAAACTAACGTTTAACTTATATAGATATATATATATATATATATATATATATATATATATATAATCTTCAGATTACTGTTAGTAATCTCCTATTTGATAGATGGGAACACTCAACCTTACACTGACTGCTTACAACATTAATACATACATACTGTATTAATATTGGGAAAACATGTTAATGAGAATCATGTAGTCTAATAGACCAGGAAGGAGATAAGAGTTTTAAATGCCAGTTGCTGACAACCTTATGATATTATTTGGAGGAGAGGAGAAAAATAATCAAGACAACGAGGGAAAAGGACTCACTGACAAACCGGGAGGTCCTGTGGCTGGCCCTGAAGGTTTCTTGGTAGATCCAGGGTCTGTCTTCCCACCACAGACCTCGGCAGCAGTGTTTCTAGCCTACTTGCAGGTTAGGGGTGGCTGTGAGACTGCTTTTGCTGTGGAATTTGGGCAGAAGAACTGCTCCTCAGTGTGAGGCCTGACACATAAACATCCTCAGCAGGTGTTCTCCATGTTATTTTCTCCACAGTGAGACTCAGGATACCAGAGTTGTCAGATGGAAGGACTCTGAGTCTCTGCATCATCTACCACAGGGAGGAGCCAAAAATACTGTCCTTGAGCTTCATAAGCAGGAAGTATGTCTATGGAGTTTGACCACTTACATTTTTTAGTTTATTTCAGCACATGGCCTGTACCAACTTTCAGAGCCTGACATTGCATTTGGTCCCTTGTCTAGATCATGTGAAAACAAAGGTAAGTTTGTTTTCTTATTGGGGGCCAACATAGCAAAATGCATTTATTATGTCCATTTTATAATCTATATTGACAATATTTTTATTTATCTCTCATTTTCATCTACCCTCATCCTTCAGTTAAATGTTTATTTAATTTTTATTAAACTTTTGCGCATTTCATACAACATTTTTAAATGACATTTAGTCCTATCCCCCCTTCCATGCCCGCCACCCCTCCAGAGCTTGTGCGTTTTGCCATACATTTCTTGCATCTTTTTCTCAGTCTTTTTTAAGTTTTCGATGTAGAAGTTTACAGTTTTGGGCAGAGTTTACTGTTTCGGTCAATTCTTTGAACAAGTCTTTTTTGTTGTTGTTCCCTTTAATTTTATATTGCTCCAAAGTATGCATGTATACACTCCACACATACACCCAAATTATGATGTCTGGAAGTAAATGATAGGTTAAGTCCAAAACATGTTTAGGGTTTCACTTTTTAACAGTAGAGTTGCATGCACATAAAAATAAACATTATTTTGCATTCCTAAATTACATAGCAAGTTGATGTATGTTTTAATGTATTCTTTTTTATAACAGCATCAGGTATTATATTTACTAAAAAAGAAAAAATACTGTTTGCCTTACGAATAAGGATTTGATGCTAGGATACACAAATTAGAGACACTATACATCACCCGTTTTTCTGGGACTGTGTTACTTCACTTAGCATAGCATTTAATTTAGAATTTGTATTTAGAATTTGTATCACTCAGAGGATCCATAGCCCTTTTTAAAAATGTATATTTTTAATATTTTACTTATTATTTTTTCTGTATGAGCATATTGCCTCCATACGTGTAAGTGCACCCATGTCCTGCAATGCCCATAAAGTTAGAAGGTGTTGGATTTGGATTCTTCTGGAACTGGATTTACAATTGTTAGATGCCAACCCCACTCCCCTGTAGTGCCTCACCTGCACCCCATGATAAAATGCCAACCCAGTCAAGCATTTGTACCCAGATGTCCCTTGGTGCACGTTCATTCTCTGGAGTCCAAGCCTATCTAGAGTCACTCCCTTAAAGAAGATTTACTCTCTCTCATTCCTCAGTAATCAATTACCATAATTCCTCAGCTAAACCTACCCACTCCTTCCCTAAGGCCGAGCTCATTTTCCCTCCTCCAAAAAGTCATCTCTATGGGCTCTGGCAAACAGAATTCACTGTTACTTTTAATTGCTATAGCTCTGAGACCCATATTATGTGTTAAACTCGAAGACAGACACTGATCTTTTTGTTGAAACATATTCGTCGTTGTTTTAGAGACACAGGGTCTCACTATATAGCCTTGGAACTCACTATGTAGATCAGGGTGGCCTCAAACTCATGGAGATATATTCATATATTTTAAAAATAATTATCATTTACCTGCTTCAAAAATCATCCATTCATTCAAACGCTATGTAATCACTTACCCTGACCTTGGGACTGTGCATGGTATTAAGGGTCGAGAGACTAATAAATACCATGTAATTCTTTGTGTTTGTGTAGAAACATATTGGTCCAAAACTTAATGAACATAATTATGATGGTTTGAAAATAGGCTTTGGAAGCATAGAGGAAAGATAGAGGACATTTGACAAATTTTGAGGTGTGTCCCAACCATACTCAGGCTCACTTTTGGTCACCAGACTTGTGTTAAGTGCCTTGTGTACATTGTCTCATTTCATCTCTACAGCTATGTTCTTGGTACACTGAGCCACTTTACAACTGAGGAAAGATGCAGAAAATTAGCTTAATTCACCTATTATCATTCAGTGGTTGAAAACCCTGCATGCATTGAGTTCTAACCACTGGATGGCCGGATAACTGTTCACCAAGTGCAGGCAAGAAAGAATAAGGAGAGAGTAATGAGTGTGTGCCTTATTGAGGAAATGGACTTACAAGGCTCTGATGAGTGTCAGGGTAAGGGTGGAAGGGCCCTCAAGGGATGGAGGAGTTTGGAAGTATTGTCAAAAGTCCTTGGCATGTTATTAGGAATAGGATTTTTTTTTTGAGACAGGGTCTTCCTGTAGGCCCCACTGGCCTGGAACTCACTATGTAGACCAGGCTGGCCTTGAACTCACAGAGATCTGCCTGCCTTTGTCTCCCAAGTGCTGGGATTAAAGGCATGTGCCAACAAGCCTGGCTGAGAAATAGGATTTAACTTGTGAGGCAGTGGAGGGAGACTGAAATGTTCTACTTAGATAATATTATAATAACATGTAATAATTGTTAGGTATTTACCAGATGCTGGACATTATTCCAGAGATTACTCACACCACTCTGGCACTATGAGACATCAGTATTATTACCAGGAGGTCAGGAACAGGCATAGAAATGTCAGTTGACTTGATCAAGGCCACCTGGTAAAATGGTGACTGAGGTCGGATTTGAACCCTGGCAGTCTACTTGAGAGTTCAAGTTCTTATTCATCCTCCTCCAGGAGACCTCTCATTCTTTGATTTAGAAAAAATACCTCTGCTTGGACTTGGGTTCGATCCCCAGCACCCACATGGCGGCTAAGAACCATCTGTAACTCCAATTCCAGGAGAAACTCCAGTTCCAGGGGAATCCAAGACCCTCTTCTGACCTCCACGGCATTGCACAACATGGGTGCACAGACCTACATGCAGACAGTACATTCATACACATACAAATAAATAAATAAAATGTAAAAAAGAAAAAAATACCTCTGCTTGAAAGAGACTGGAAAGGTGAGAATAAAATCAGGACACATTTAGAAGGCCAATTCACAGAGAGGTGAAGAGGTAGTGGCTCTGGGGATAAGAAGAGATGGTGTTCAGCATGGGGCAGGCATGGTTTCCTACATGGCTGCACATCCACCTGTCTTGTACAAAAACAATTATTAGCTGACAATGGAGCTTCTGTTCCTGCCCCCACATGACTTATTTCTGTATCTTTGCTTTGGGGATTGTAATTGATAAATGGGGTGCTTTAATCCCTTCATCGCACCCATCACCATGGTTCCAAATATAGTTTGCAGATCAAGTATCTTCTTCATAAATGAAATGCCTACCTCCTTTCTTGTACTGACTTCAGAATTACTGTTTTCTTCTGAATAGGCTTATAATGATTTATAAAGATGTGTATTATTTATGTCGAAGACTTTTATCATCATTATTCCTGAGAGAAAATGCCTGGACTTTCTCCAAGCCTCAGGGAAAAGCAGCTCCTTACTTTGGACAATTTTCTGGTCATCTGTTGTGAGCTTCAATTACTCTGTTTTGTGCCTCTAGATACTCAATCCTGGCCTTGGGGAGGCACTGTCTACTGTAAAGGCCTTGTGGCACTGCCATACCTTCCCAGGCATAACTCATTGCTGTCAAATTCTGACTGCAAATAGAACTTCCCCTATGCCTTCAATATAATGCATAAATACCAATTTACAGTATCCCAGGAAACCTTATTTGGCATCGAAGTCTAGTGCAATCAAAAATGTATTCATGATCCAGTCAACAATTTATCTTTTTCTTGCTCGACTGATTTGAGATAAGTAAGCATCCCGAGTGCTTCTTAGCACATTCTATTTCACCTCTACAAACAGCTCCACATCTAGTATTGCCCAACTCTACAAAAGTTCTCTCTGAGAGTTATTATGTGGATCAGGAGGAATGGGCTTCCTTGGTGAGCATCCCAGGACACTTTGAATAGTGGCAAAACCACAGCAAAAGACAGTGTCTGGGAATTGAAAGAAAGGCAGTGTTAAGGCAAAGCAGGGCTTATGCATCAGACTGAAGGTCCATGTACATATATGCATACTATCGTTAGGGTACTTAACAGGGGTAACATCCAGCCTGCCACTCTTTCTCATCCCTGAAAGTATGATGAGGCTGTGTTAGGGCAAAGTAAAACCTTATTTTGCGAACAGGTACCATATGTCTCCCTGGATCCAATCTCACTCAGTTCAATGTAAATTTGTTAAAGTATAACTATGATCTCATTGATTACAAATTCCTTCTCCCTACCTTCCAGATCTTGTATTCTTTCTTTCATCATTCCCAATAATTCACAAGCAGTAAAGGGGTGGTGCAAATGTATTGTTTAAGGCTGAGCCCTCAACCTCAACAGTCCTTTATTCTTGGCATCTGGTGAAGCCATAGGTCCACAAGACCTGCATTTACTGCAAGAACATACTTCTCTAATTGAGGCTGAGAGTAGCTGTGAGAATAAACATAGATATTTAGATAGCAGTTTGATGCTATGTCGATTCAACTAAGCAGCAGTATCTGGTGCCCTGCTAGGGTCTAAGACCTCTTCAGTCATAGCTTTTAGTCATAGCTTTTACACCAAGACTCAGGCATTGATTCCATCTTGTGGAGCCAGCCTTAGACAATGACAAACAAACTAAAAATACACACACACACACACACACACACACACACACACACATACATATATATCTTTATAAATCATACCCTTCTCAAGTTACTTAGGAGTTTCTTTAAATGTGTTTCTTTTTCTGTTTAAGATACTCACAATTTCTAATCAATACTTGGCAGTCATGAACTCTCAGCAGCTAAGCCTACTGGCACTGGGCCCTCACAAACTGGGCCTTTCTCACAGGAAGTTAAGGATGAGGAAAAGAGTCAGGAAGAGTTACTATTGATCTACTGGCAATAAACAGATTCTGAGAGAGGGGAGAAGGCATGGTATCCCATTGTAAACCCACTCAAGTGAACCCATCAGGCTATCATATATAGTTCCCAACCCAGGGTCACAGCAAGGGACCTAAACTCCATGAGACACAAAGTAAAACAAAAGCAATCAATATGGGAAAGAGATTTGTAGGAGTGGGAGAGAAGTAAGAGGGTGGTGGTGGTGGGGAGTTAGGAATGCATTATATATGTGTGGGAAATTGTCAAAGAACAAAATATATTAATAAAGCAAAGCAAACAAAATTCATTATTTCCTGTAAAATCTGTGCATCTCACTATGTATAAACTTTATCTTAATAAAGTGAACTATAATTGAAATATATTTTATGATAATGTATTGCAAATTGTGAAATGTTCCATAGTAATGTATGTAGTTTATGTCAAAATACATAAAATTGCTGAACATGGTTGCATATGCCTTTAATCTCAGAACTAGGGAGGCAGAGATAGGAGGATCTTCATGAGATCAAGGACAGCTTTGTCTCCATAGTGAGTTCCAGACCAACTGGGGTTACAGGGAGACTGTCTTAAAAAAAAAACCATATCTGTAATGAATGTAGATGATTTTATGAGTAATTGATGAACGGATAGACATGGGATAAAACAAACACAGCAAAGTGTTAGTTGTAGGTTCTGTACTGTACATTTCTTTCAATGTGCATACCTGTTTGAGTATTTTCATAAGGAAACATTGGGTAAGAAATTCAAAACCAAGGCTGTGGTTGTATGCTCCCAACAGGGGAGCTAGGAGGTCCGTGGGGTGTCTTACTTCCTCCTGTTTATTTCTCTCTGTTATGCCAATACCTATTCTTCTACTGCAGAGCAGCTTTCTACATGTGGCCCAAAATATGGCTACCCAGTCTTACCAGGTTTATAATTTATGATTTAGCACTGGGAGAGACTGGCCTAATGTTCTTTCTTCTTTCTACTTCAAAAATTCCAGGGAAAAATAGTCGCTGGAGCCCTTGGGTGTGACGCCCATTTACAGTACCAATAGAGTATAGCCAGGAGGATAAGACAAATTGTTTGTTTAGAAAACATAACTGTTAGCTGGAGGGGTGCAGAGAGACAAAGGCTTCAAGAAGATTAGTAAGGCTTCTTCCTGGAAGAAGGTGGCCTGGACTCAAACTGAGCAGTAAATGCCTATTATAACTACATAGAAAGGGAGGGTCCCCTGTAATTCATATAATTGACTTTACCTCTAAACAAAAAGAGGAGCAAACCACAAATACTCAACATCATTAACAGTTTTTCTTGCAGTCATTCCCTGCACACAGTCACAATCAGTGTCCTATGCCTCACTGTATTAAATGCTACTGTGGTGGTTTGAATGAGTGTCCCCCATAGGCTTTAAGTATTCAGACATTTTGTCTCCAGTTGGTGGCACTGTTCTTGGAGGTCTTAGAAGGTGTGGCCGTGCTAGAGGAAGTATGTCACTGGGGGCAGGCTTAGTGAGTTTAACAAGCCCTGCTGTCTCCATTCGCTCTCTCTGCTTCCTGTGCTTATTGAGAGATGTGACCCTTGGCTTGCTGCTCTAGCTCCAGCCACCATGCCTCCTGCCACAATGGACTCTAATTCCCTGGAACCATCAATCGTAAGCTCAAATAAACTCTTCCTTTTATAAGTTCCTTGGTCATGGTGTTTCATCACAGCAACAGAAAAGTGACTGATACAGTTATCCAGAGCACAATTGGAAACCTTTAAACTGTTGTTTCGAATCCTGAACTGGTCATTTTTATCACTGAGCTCATTATTTTCCTCTATCACTTTATCCAGAGATGCTAGGAGCAACAAGGCAACATCATTTTCCTTATTTTTCTGCAATTTCTCAAATGTTTTATATATAGAGTCACTAAATTCCTAGCTCCTCACAAGAGGCAAGCTAGGTCAGTCAAATGGATCTATCTTCATAATTACATCAAATAGTCTGCACCAAGGATTATCATTCCTCTTCATGCCACCAGAAGAGCCTTCAGTAACTCTAAGCTTCATTGGGTTGGAGAGCTGGCTCCAGAGACTACCAAGCCCACTGAAGAAATTCATCCTTTCAATTCTGTTTCTTTAGAACCACTTCTGGTACCAAAATCTGTATTAGTCAGGGTTCTCTAAAGAAACAGAAGTAACAGGACAAATATATAGCTATATACAATTTATTGATTTGCTCACGTGACAGAGTTCAAGGAGTCCAACAGTAGACGGGCCACACTGGAAAGGCTGAGAATCCAGGGAACTGCTCAGTCCACAAGACTGGATGTCTCAGTAGTCCCAATCTGGTGCTGAAGGCCTGATGGATTCCAGGAGATCTGCCAGTCTCAGTACACGCTGGGATCTGTAGGGTTGATCACAGCAGCAAGACAAACTCACCAGTGAGAGAGAGGCAAGCCGCAGGAAAAAAGGGACCAGCTCCCTCTGCCGTGGTCCAATCTGAAGATCCTTTTTCTCTTATTTGTTCCTTAGTCCAGTCAAGTTGACACCCAGGATTAACCATCACAGCTACCCACTTCATATACTACCTTCTGAAAATGTCACATTCTACGTTGATCTTTTACTTTTCTGTTACTTTTTTGAGCATACACTGTCTTTCATTTGTTCATGGCTTTGTGTGTAGAGTTAGTCTCCCCTTACAGAGTGCAAGCTTCATAAATATCACTATAGTGATTATTATTGCTAGCATTATGACAAATCACATTTTTTTTATCCCTTGCAACTTTCTAGTCTAGTCCTATTTATAGTCACTCTCTGTAATTACACACTTGGAAAGAGATTTCTGGAAAGATGTTTGATATTATTTAAGGTGAATATATTGAATATTTATAGTAGAAGCAGAGCAGGTGACTAAGAGGGCGACCAATGCTGTTCTGACTCATAAATGGGTTCCAGCTTTGAGTGATGTGCTAGCAAAAGTACCAAGAAGAAAGAGCAAATACAAACTGTTTACAATGATAAGAGAATGCTTTTTGCTGCTAAAAGAATTAGCTAGAGGGGCTGGAGAGATGGCTCAGTAGTTAAGAGCGCTGACTGCTCTTGCAGAGGACCCTGGTTCAATTCCCAGCACTTACACAGCGGCTAAGAACTGTCTTTAAGCCAGGCATGGTGGTGCATGACTTTAATCCTAGCACTCAGAAGGCAGAGGCAGGTAGATCTCTGTGAGTTCAAGGCCAGCCTGGTATACAGAGTGAGTTCCAGGCCAGCTGGGGCTGCAGGGAGACCCTGTCAAAAAAAAAAAAAAAAAAAAAAAAAAACAACCAATTAGATAGCATAAGCATTGATTACAGTACTTTGGAAAGTCTCAAAAAGGAAACAAAAATATTTTTTAATGCTAGAAGCTGATGAAGTCTATGCTTAATAGATTTTGAGTCTGATGCTACCAACTAAGGCTCATTAATTTATATTATCTGAAGGATTGTCCTCTGAAATTTGTGAAAAGTGAGTCTTAATTGAGATGTGAATTATTAACACTCAGGTGTTGTAATTAAAAGGTAAGACAGGGTTGGAGAGATAGCTCAGTGGTTAAGAGTACTGGCTGCTTTTGCAGAGGACTCAGGCTCAACTCCTAGCACCCATATGATGGCTAAAATCTCTGTAACTCCAGTTCCAGGGGATTTGATGCCTTCTGACCTCTGTGGGTATTTCTTAACATGGTTACACTTAAATACATGCAGCAGTATGCTCATACACATGAAAATAAATAAAATATTAAAAATAGGATTTTAAAAAAGCAAAACAACAATGGACAAGGTATTCGAACTCATCTTTTGCAAACACATCTTGAAAAAAAAATTTTGTTAGAACATAATTAATGCCCCTAGAGTTATTGAGACAGCTCCTTTGCTAACAAAAAAGGAATGTTTTCTAAATGTGTGCTTTCTTGTGCCTGTGTTAATGTGGACTTCAAACACCATACAAGTTTGGAAGATTTTTAGCAGCACTTTACAGATTTAAAGTCCATTGTCATGTGAGATACCCATGCCTGGGGCTTAGTTGGGAGCCCTCTGAGGGGTCAGTGGCACTAGAAACCAGTATACTTGGTTACTATTATGCCAGACAACTCCTCGCTACTGATCTGACCTGGATTAGGTTCTAAATCACCAAATTTTAAGACTTTAAAATGTTACCATAGCACAGAGTTTGCAAAACAGAAAAGTCTCTCCAGGGATACTAAGCTCCTCAGGATGATGTCTGAGAAGGATTGGAGCCAGGTAACCCAGGGTGTGTATACTCATGATACTGTCTGTAAAAACTTATCATTTCTTTATTTTACTATTTCAAAGGAAAGGTATATGGTCACAGATACAGTTAAATCAATTATTTTCTCCTTGATCTGACAACACCAGATAACTGGAGCTAAACTAGTTGAATGTCCACCCAGAGCCAGCCCTCTTTCACTTCCTTTACTGACCTTTAGAAGAATGTTTTGGGATGGAATTAGATTCACCACACATTTAAACCTGTATGTTTAGTTTTTGGCTATCCAGGTCTGGTGAACTCTAACAATATGAGTGAAAAGAGGTTATTTTTATTATGTTTCCAGCCTATTAGAGTTGTTTCTGGTTGAATACTTCCTCTTATAAACTTAATGTTAGCAAGATATAACACTAAAATATATTTCATAGAAGATGAAGTCTGAAGAGGAAATTGAAGGAAGTTGGGCATGAAACATTTTGAAGGTTGTTAAGACATTAGCCAATATTATTTTTATCCCACATAAAATGGGCTACCACTAAGGGATCCCAACATCATTAAGAGGGTGAAAGAGCACAGCACTTAGCAACCTTTATGTCATTCCTGTAACATGTGAGCCACAACTTTTCTCATCTCAACTCACTTCCTAATTTGTAAAGTGGAAATAACTCTGGTGCTCCGAGATCCAATGACATACTGAATGCAATGTGCTTTGGAAATCATGAATCGTAAGTAAGAGAGCTTAAAATAGACTTGGAACACTAGGTGGTACTTCTGAAAGTGTTTAAACATATGCCGGAGACTTGCACTTCTCAAAACAAATGTTACCAAGGAATTGTTTCTAAGCAGACAATCTGTAAATGAAAACCGGAGTTTAATTGAGTTATAAACACACAATATTTTTCTCTTACCTGTAGTTCTTCTTTCCATGGATTCAGTTAGCTTTACCTTTAGTCCAAAAATGTTAAATGGAAAAATTACAGAAATAAATAACATAACTTTTAAATAACTTTAAGATTATCAATACATTGTTACAATGGTTCTGTTTAATTATTCTTGTTAAGCTCTTATGGTGCCTTATTTACAAATTAAATTTTATCATAGATATATGTATAGGAAAATACATACAGAGTTTGGTAATACTCTGTATATATTGTATTTTCCTTAAATAAGGAAGATCTATTTCTGCTACTATCTTCAAAAGGTTCAGATAAACTGATAACTCAGAGCACCTAAGCCAAGAAAGGAGCCTCAGACCTTGGTCACAATGGTGCTAGACAGTCCTTCCCAGGGCAGCTCTAAGTGGATTCCATCATCCACAATACACAGATCAGGGAATGGAGGCTCAGAAAGACATTAATATATGCTAAATGAGATACTTCTGATAAATGAAAGTGCTGGATGGTGTCTGAGCTAAGTTCTACTTGAGGAGCCTAAAGCTCATCTTCCTTTTGGCCTTTGAACTTGCACAGATTCTTCCCCCTAGTGGACACTCCACTATCCTCTTAGAATCTTGATACCCCTTCCTACCCGTAGTTAACTCTAAAGCTGCTTCCTTGCTTGGCTTCTTATTTTTGGAAAATAGTTGACTGGTTTTAATCATATGCTAGGAAGATAAGTTCCTTGAAGGTCCTCATGAGCCTAACAAAAAGTGGAAGCTAATATTTAAAATATTATTTATTGTTATTATTAAAACTGGTGATGTCTTTTCAGTAATTACATATTTATAAAGGAAAGTCTCATGCCATAATTTGGTTCATATGTAGATTTATGTTTATATATTAACCAGGATACTAGGTACTTTGTGATTCCTCAAGCAACATGAAGAACTTGATTTAAGTCATCTTTCAGATAACAATTGTCAACGATGTGCACGATGGTATTTTTTTCCATATCGTCAAGGTCATGAATTTACCTCAGGGTTCTTTCAGACAGTCTTTGTGTCTTTTAATTAAAGATCCAGCAACAGATAGATGAAACATAGCTTTCTTTTTCAAAGTTAGCACTGGCTATGAAGGATGATGTGAGATTCATCAAAGAACAGCAAGGTTTGATAGATGCTCACCTTTCCCTTCACAGAATTTTACCTGTAAAAGAATTTTCCTTATCGGGCTTATGATATCACTCCATAGTGGCTCCATGCTTTGATTGAACTAGGTAGGAATGAAGTTTGTCATATTTTGTCACTATAATCATGACCACTCAGGTGAAATTAGTTCCCCCACAATGAAATCCCTATAAAAAAGCTATTTCATACATGTCTTGAGGTTCACGTGGTGTTTAATGGGAATGTTATTGGATATTACAGTTATGAATGAAATATTCCATTTTTGGAGGATCTTAGGCAGGTGGAATCTGCAGGGACAGGTTTTCTAAGTTACTCTGTGATTAGATTTGACCTTACTCATTCAGGGTCTGACCTCTGCAGAGTCAGGCTATTTGAGTTATTCCATGCTCAGTCCTGCTAATTGAGGAGGGCGCATCCCCACAGGGCAGGCCTAGACCTTTTGGAGGCCCTGGAGACACCTTGGTTGGAGTTTGATAGCTCTAATTAAATTCAATTGAGTATCCTGGGAGAAAATAAACAGGTCAAGTATCAGTGAAAAGACAAGATCTATCCCTGTGGCGTACACTAAGATTTTTAACCATTTTAGATCAACATATAATGGTAATGTTGGGTGAGACTATTTTTTGGGGGGAGGGTGAGACTATTATAAGTGTAGTGTATCTCAATTAATTTTCACAATAGCCCTTTGAGGTAGATACTGTTAACATCCTTATTGTCCTGTCTGTCTGTCTGTCTGTCTGTCTCTCTTTCTCTTTCCTTGGATGAGAAAGTAGAGGATCAGAGTTGCTAAAGTTATTTGACCAAAACCATACAGACAAGGAACTAAGGTTTAAGTCCAAATATTATTCTGTGTGTGTGTGTGTGTGTGTGTGTGTGTGTGTGTGTGTTCCTCTTTCCAGATAGACGGTTGAATGTGGCTGTGTTCAGGCCACCCCTAGCCTGGGCCTCTTTACTGTTTACTCTTTACACCAGAAAGGACACATGGATGCAATGAAGAGTCAGTATTCAGTAAGTGGGGAATTATTTATGGTCAAGGTCATATCTTGCAGGAAAATAGCATAGAAACATACAAAGAACTTGTGACTAATGTGATTTTTCCTGGGAGACTTTTTTATAGCGAATAGTGTAGTTTAACGAAAAGCGTCACCAGGGTTTTCAGCTTGGATGAGAAAATCAATGCAATCCAAAGAGTTTCCAATAACACCAATTATCTCTCATTGGGCATAATTGAAAACAGTTTGACGGACCCATTATGATTATTTCTTTTAACCTGATGCCTGACTGTGTCACCTTAAGCTCTGAATTAGAAGCAGGATGGAATAATAATACAACTTTGCCCAACTTTTCCAGAAGCTTGGCTACCAGCCAGGAAGAAGTTGATTTATATATAATGCAGAGAACTTAATTCAAAATGACATTGGAGCTAAGGTGGTGGTCGGAGCTCACGTAATTTTGCATACTAGCACAGGTTTAGGAACTTTATCCTGCTAATCACTGCTCCGCTGAAATTTCTTTTTACTCATTTGTCTTTGGAGAAAGACATATCAGCTCATGTTTAAGCTTTTCAGATGCTCTTTCCTAGTACTTGATGGACTTTAAATCTGTCAGAGAGAAACCAATTAAATTTGACTTGATGCTATGAATGACAGCAGCCTAAAGTTTAGAAAATGTCACAGACCTCCCAAGTGGTGTTTGGCATGGAACTGCAAGGTGATGGTGGGCAGCAGCGCACACATTCTATAAAAATAGGTGGAGACCTTGTGGGTAGTCAACTCATACTAACATTCCAGGGATAGAATGCTCCAGGTCACTGACAATTGCTTAGACATATGGTGTTGTTTTAAACTTTTTAATGGGGAAAGAAATAAAACGGCTCAGAACCATAAGGTCCCTCATCTCCTGATCCAGGTGATAGAGACATCTTAAAGACAGCCTTGGGGGTGCTGAGAGTCAGACTCTCAGCCAGAGAAAGGTAGAAGCAACCTCCCTGAGCCAGGATTCCAAGAATTTTGAAAAAGTTTAACATAAATACACCTATATTATAGATTTAGAGGTGCATATTGAACTAGTTTTAAGTCATTAGCTCTGCCATGGTGGACTGGCAGTTCTGAAATCTGTAGAGCAGACTTAGAAGCTGCAAACTCAGGCAGAAGTTGATATTATAACTTGAGGTAGAGTTCCTTCCTTTGGGAACCTCATTGTGCTTAAGACTTTCCATGGATTGTATGAGGAGTGCTTTATTGAGGTAATCTCCTTTACTTAAAATCACCTCTTAGCAAATCTTCAAAATACCTGCAGAGCAGCACCTACTAAAGTTTGATTACTAAGTAGTAAAGTTCTGCTAAGGTGACACATAAAACTAACCGTCACACAGGCTTTGACCTAATGCCCTATTTGGTGTGATAAAGGTGATGAAAATGTCAGAAAGCATAGCCACGTGACTTAGCTATGGTTTATTCTCTAGTGATCTGCTTCCCTAGAGCAGTGTTTCTTTTATATAGAGTTCCTGCTAAGGAGACAAGGAATGAGGGCTGGAGAGATGACTCAGCAGTTAAGAGCAGTGGCTGCTCTTGCAGAGGCCCCTGCTAACAACTGTCTGTAACTTCAGTTCCAGGGGAATCCCATGCCTTTTTCTGACCTCCACAGGCACTGCAGGACACAGGTGCACTTACACACAGGCAGGCAATAAATACATTCATACCTAAAATAAAATAATATAAAAGAAAACGAGGACCACGAAAGGAATGTGAAAGCCCCCTAACACAATGTATGTATCCAATAGATGGGCAGTACCTGGGACCTCCCCAGATGGAGAGGAAGAAGGTCACCTGTGTGGGTTGGTTCCTCAACCATGGCAGAGTTCAGGAGTCACTGTTATCATCACCAGGGCCACTTGGTAAGTACCCAATAAGAGTGGGAGTGGAGCATAACCATCATGGGATTGAGGGGAGGATCCCAGCTTCATCAGGCCCAGTCTGTCTTTAAGCATGCTGGTACCTCTCTGAGGAAGCTCTCTCTCTCTCTCTCTCTCTCTCTCTCTCTCTCTCTCTCTCTCTCTCTGATTTGTGCACGGGGAAACAAAGAGACTTCAGAATGAAATACACCAAATTTAGAACCTACTTCCCTCAATGACCAGCCATAAAGTATGAAGCACCATATCTTGTTCAGTGAAACTGATCGATGTACTTCCTGTGTAAGATTGAGGTAAAGTTTGAAAAGGATAATGGGAGAAGAACTTGGGGGAAGGTTCGGCTGTAACTAAGAACACGATACCTGTGAACCACTACTACTTTGACTTAAAATTCTACCACCCAAGCATCAGTTTTTTACTTCTTCACATGTGGTCATCTATTACTGTGTTATCTGGGAGGTATACTGCAGTATGTTACCATTGATATCCATTGGGGTCACTTCCAACATGGGCAGAGTGATCCTGGGATGCTGGTTTGGAGGTGCAGGTGAAGAGTGTAGAGGAAGTGCAAGCAGCTTTTCTCTATTTTTCAACGTCTTTCAGGTTTTAGGGAATCTCACATTTCTTAAGGAGAAAAGTTGGGGCTTCCTTCCAGGTGCTCTTCCACTATCCAAGGCCCACCACGCTGTGGTTAGGATATGGCACGGAAAGAACTAGATTATAAAATGAAGAAAATTCAATTTCATTCTGAAAAGGAGAGCCACAAAATGGAGCCAAGCCATCATTCTAGAAGGAGAAAGTGGATAAAATGAAAGAGAGGGAAGAGCACGTGGACTGAGGACATGTCTTTGACTTATAGCTCTTTGTATTATGATAATTGGAGACTCCCCAATTTTCCTAAACAGAGCATGCTATAGATACAAACTAAGCTGTCTGCCAGTATTTTCAAAAGTGAACACAAAACTCCTTTAGACTGTAAGCACATGAGATCTGAAACAGATGAAGGTTGCACAAGGTTACAAAGATATAGTAGTCACATGGCCTGGTGTGAATATCCAGGAGCCCTGGATAGCTGGGTGACTAGGACCTCTGTAGAGAGGAAGGATATCTACCTCATAAGAAACTTGCAACAAGTAAGGTCATTATGCAGCTGAAATGCTTAGCTGTGTACTTCAAGTTTAGATGCTCAATAAATTATTTTGTGATGATGATGATCATGATGATGATGCATCATCCTCACCATCTAAATTACATAACAAAAACTAACAGCATCCCAAATGGAATTACAATGAAGAGTTGCAGAAAAACATTTATAGCAAGTCAGAGTTTATTTTGTTCTTCTAGATATATCTACAGTTGGGATTTGATTAGTGAAAACTCAGGTACTTCAAGTAATAAGCCTATTTTAAGGTGATTTTTTTTTTAGTAACAACAGAGGTAAAGTAAACTCTCCCCCCAGAAGAATGTGGTCAAGCAGCCCTGGGTTTAGGATGCTCAGCAGAGGAGCAAATAAAGGAATCACCAAACCACAGCAGGCAGGCAGCTGCGGACTTTCAGCAGCACTCATTTTACTTAGTGTCACGAATGTTTAAACAAGGCAAATATATACAAACAACAAGTAGGAGAGCACAAAATGACCATCATAATTATAATATGTGTGTAAGAAGGCCATCAAACAAACACTGCAAATAAAGGGCCATATGAATACGAAATAATTCCACCCCTTATTATTACTAATAATGTGTCATCTGGACAAAACAGTACCTTAAGTATTTTATGTTTCCTGATGGAATCCAGCTATTTATTCCACTGACACAGTTAGCAGCAAAGTTCTGAGTCCAAATTAGGGTCCTGGGAAGATGTACTAGAGTTTGTTGTAAGAGGAGACCCCTCCTCCCTTTCTGCAAATGTAATGTTGATTTTCTGTCTAGCACATTTTGCCCCTTAACTCTACTTTGAATTTTGAATGACACTTTGTAAAGAACTGGCTATTATAGCTCATGATGGCTTTGTGTTGGGCAGTTCATGCAGTACTGGGACCTCAAAATAACCCCTGTTCTCTAAGGATCCTCCTCAATGGTACTCACATTCCACTGTGCTATTGGAAGAGGAAAGAGAGAGAGGAGTCCAATGATGTCTCCCCTCATAGACTCTGCAAGTCAGTTAGCCTGTGATCCCCTTTGAAAATAGGCAGAAATAGAGCAAGGTGGCTCAGTGGGCAGGCTCTTGACTCAAGGACCTGCTGTGTATCTTGACACAGCAGTATGTGGATTGCCATTCATTAAGTCCCTGAACATCTTTCAAACCAAGATGCCTTCTCTTTAAAAGAAACATGAAATGTTTACAATGTACATATCAATAGTAACTTCTTTAAGTTCTATAAGAAAAGCTCTGTGCTATTATTAGGAAAGAAACAATGGAAGACAGGCAAAGGGTCCCCTGGAGAATTACTGCTTTACTCCCCATGTCATCCCTTCTCATGAACCTGAACAGAGTGGCTTCTGTCTAGAATCTAGAGTTAGGCCCATTTAAACAGTGGTAACAGCTGCTCTTACATTTTGATGGAGTAGAGGAATATGTGCTGGGACAATGTTCAAGGACTACAATAAGAGGGAGCTGCTGGGCCTGTCTTGTGGTCTTACTCCCAGCTGAAGACATCTTGGCGAACCAATTTGTCCTTGCTCTGCAATTACAAGCCTAATTAGATGTCGCCTAATTACAGCAGAGGATTCTAATGTAGCTTAAATGATTGAGAGCTGTGCTGGCTTCATATATAGTTCAAATGGGGAACATATTTATAAATACCCCAAGATGCTTCCATGGAACTCAGGGAGCAGATCACACCTCTCTTTATTGCAATTGATAGAAAGATGCTGATAAGGGTCGTTCAATATGCTTTCCCTCTGACACTTTCAGATTATTCTTTATCAGAGTTTTCACAGCCAGGAGATGAAGGTGATTATCAACTGCTACACACTTTATTGAATTCTTCCTATGTCTGAGGTATAGAGCTAGTGATTTAAAATATTTTATTTTATAAAACAGCTTCATTTTTAGATGAGTAAATTGTGCTTTTGAAGGCCATGCCACTGGTAAGTGCTACACTTGGATTTAAACCTATATTTATCCTACTCTAAATTTTCCATTTTAAAACTATTATGGTCTACTTTGACAAGAAAGAGTGTGCACACTCTCAGTTATGTGAAAAAAGGCACGTTTGCGTACAAAGGTCAAATAAGGAGGTTAACCCCAAACTGACAATAATAATACTGATAGTTGTCTCTATCTCTAAGTAAGATGTGGTACAAAGACGGAGATATGTTAGATGTAATAGAAAGTGGTAGCCCTTTGCTCTGCAGGCAGGGATTTACGGAGCTAGAAGAGACAGGTGCTGGGCACAAGGGAGAGCCAGACCATCATGGTGATGCTGTATTATGTAGCTTTTAGCTGTTTTCACTTGGAGGGGAGAGGTTGCTCAAGAGGCTCATGAAACTCTGAAGAAACTTATAAGACACATGCTACTCCAATCTGAGGTTATATGATCAGTAAATGGTGGGGAGGAGTCTCTTTGGTGGGGTGGCTGCTTGATGGAGGCTTCATGGGTCATCATGCAGGCTGAGGTGGGACTTTTCAGTGATGAGTTGCATCTGAGGCACCCATACTCCTCTAAGTAACAGCAGACTCATTGGTTCACCAAATAGAATTTGGATCGACTCATTTATTCAGCATGCACTTGCCATCTCTATCCAGTGTGAATAACAATAGCCTTCCCAGGAAGTCATGTAATGTGGTGTTTTGTTGCTAAGCACTCCAAGCTCACCCTCCCAAAGCCTCCCTGGAGGCATGAATTCTCCAGTAGAACAAGTAGCTTTGCTGGTAGCAAGGATCAGGGATTACATTCTCACACTGGGACCCAAGTGCAAAAATGCTCTTAGGCTGCGTGGGCTGTATCAGAATGCCTCCTCAGCTCCCTCCCTCACAGTGTCTTTGCGGATCCTGCCAATCAGAGTCCAGCCTCACAGACAACTGAAGGTCCAGCTTAGTGTGCTCTCCTCACTGGCATTCTATAAAATACTTAACATGTCTGTTTAATACTTTCAGATACTTAAAATATAATTAAGGATTAGAATGAAGTCTTGGGGCTGGAGAGATGGCTCAGTGGTTAAGAGCACTAGTTGCTCTTGCAGAGGATGGGGGTTTGATTCCCAGCACCTATATGGTGGCTAACAACTATCTGTAACTCCAGTTCCAGGGGAATCCAATGCCTTCTTCTGACTCTTGGGCATAACATGGCAGGGGGACATTTACATACATACAGGCAATATACTCATACATATAAATTAACAAAAGAAAGACTCAGTCTCATGCCTGGCTTTCCTCCATCAGGTCTATATTCTTCTTTAGGTAAGTGTGTGTGTGTGTGTGTGTGTGTGTGTGTGTGTGCATGTGTATGTGTGTGTGTGCACAGGTATGCATATAGTGGCCAAAGCAGGACATTGGGTGGCCTCCTCTATTACTCTCCCTATTTTTCCTTTGAGACAGTGTCTTGGTAGGTTAGCCAGGCTCCAGTGGACAGACCCACACTGAAAACACTGGGGGACAGAAATGAGATTCTATAGGCTTTATACTGTGTATAATAGAGTGCATTAAATTAGGGAGGTGATAAGGGGAGGTGCTGATGGGGGAGGGAATTTACCATTAAATCATACTGTATGAAAATCGTAAAAATTCAATAAAAAGAAATAAAATAAAATATGACAAAATGAAACGTTTAAATTAAAAAATCAATATAAAAAGATCTGAGCACTGCTTCTAGGGTCTTTGTTTTCTTGAATTCTGAGTTCAGGTTTTCCCTATCATCAGTCCCATAGAACCACTGTTTGAGCCTCTTCATAGAGATGGCTTCTCTTGAATAGTAGCTATAGATGGGCCAGCTGGGGGTAAGAACTCACTCTGGCCAGCTGGAGTTTATGCTCTTCCCAATACCTACACATGCATGCATGTACACCTGTGCATCATACTCTTGCATAAACATACATACACAAGCATGCACATACATCTTGTATACACACCCATACATGTACACATGCACTCACATACATGCAGGGATCTCTCTCCCCCTCACTCATCTGCATGCACACAGCACACGTGCCCATATGTTCATGTATCAGGAAGTAATGACTTTGATTTGAAAAGGATGTTCTTATAAATGGTACTAGAAAATGAAATACATATTGCACAGGCAGAACACCATATTACACCATAATATATATATTAAAAAACAAAATAGAACTGATTAGTAATATAAGCCTGTGGGAAAGGGCAATTGTACAGTAATAGGAGTTGTGAATTTGGAGTCAGGCTCAGAGCCTTGCCTTTCACATCTGTCTAAAACTTCTGGGAGCATTTATATATTGTTTGGTTTGTAAATCTAGAGAAAAAGGATGAGTGCCCTAAAAACTTCTCTTCAGAACAAATGTTTATGTTGTAATCAGCTTCCATACCCTGTGGACCCATGAGGACAGGGCTAGTGGCCATCCCCTCAAGCAAAGCACTGCTTCCTTGGTGATCCATGCAGCACCTGCACAGAGTAGGTGCTCAAGGATGTTTGAAAACAGATGAGAAATGTGTTCACATCCAATACTGAAATGTCTTTTTTTCTTTCAATCGCTGTATATTTACTGGTGTTTATTTCGGTGTACACAGCAGGTATCCATGTCTTCGTACACACATAGCCCCCATGTGGTGGCTACTGTTTAATTTAGGAATTAAAAAAAAATCGAGGATCTCATATGTGAATATCATAACTAGATAATTTGCACCTTCCCAGCACCCCTTCAGCTCCTCTCACACCCTCCAGTCCCTCTTAATTTTTTACAATACCATGCAGAGCATATTTCTGTTTTATTATAATTATTTCCTCCGGGGCTTTTTCAATATTTGGACACTTAGATGAATGACAAAATAATATGTTCTATATATAAAATTTTGTTTTTATACATTGTATATATAGATCAAAATACCAGTCACCATAAACATATGTATTTATCAAACATATCCAGGGGGCTGGAGAGATGGTTCAGTGGTTAGGAGCACCGACTGCTCTTGCAGAGGAGCTGGGTTCGATTCTCAGCACCCATATGGCAGCTAAGAACCATCTTTAAATCCAGTTCCAGGGGAATCTGACGCCCTCTTCTGACCTCCGTGGCATTTCATGCCATGAGTGCACCAACCTACATGCAGACAGTACACTCACACATAAAAATAATAGTAATAATAAAAACTAGCCAGATGTGGTGGTACATACCTTTAATCCCAGTAGTCAGGAGGCACTTCGATCTCTCTGAGTTCAAGGCCAGTCTGTTCTACATAGAAAGTTCCAGGCCAGCTGGGGCTACAGGGAGACCCTGCCTTAAAAAGACCAAAAATATTAAAAACTATTTAGAGAAAAATAGAGATAGAAGACAAAACAATTAATTAGAATACTATTGATTCTTATTTTTGGGTTCATACTGAAGAAAAACCAGCTTGTATACTGAAGAGAATGTTAGGAAACCTGAATTCTCATCTCTGCTATTTTGATCTTAGATAATTATCAAAGTCCCTGAGTGTAGGGAACATTGCAGAAGAGGGGGCAAGAAGATGACCAGAGCCAGAGGTGGTGGATGACCACAAGGAAATGGAGGTTTTCAGACAGCTGGTCAGTTACTCACATGAACTCACAGCAATGATGACAGCATGCACAAGTCCCCTGCAAGCTCAGACCAGAAAAAAATCCCAGTATAGACACGAGGAAGTAAGAAGCTCCAACCCCACCTAAGGAAATTGTGGCAACAGATGGCTGCAAGGAGGTGGCGGGGGGAGACAGTCTCTTTCAAATATGGGACTCTTGGCTCTTGGAATGTTAACTAGTTTCCAGTGGATGGAGCCTATATGCTTTATTATATATATTAGAGAACATTAATTTAGGTGTAGGTAATAAGGGGAGCTGGGACTAGGGAAGGGATTGTAGATGCTGTCAAATTATATCATATGGATATTGTAAAAAATAAACAAAACCCACACACTCTCCTGATCCTCTATCTTTTTTTAAAATTTATTTTTGTATGTATATGAGTGTACTGTCTGCATGGAGGTCTCTGCACCCGTGTCGTGCAATGTCGCAGAGGTCAGAAGAGGGTCTCGGATTCCTCTGGAACTGGAGTTCTCCTGGAATTGGAGTTACAGACGGGTTTCATCCGCCATGTGGGCGCTGGGGATCGAACCCAGGTCCTCTGCAAGAGCAGTCGGTGCTCTTAACCGCTAGGCCATCTCTCCAGCCCCTGAACCTCTATCTTTAAAAAAATTTATTTATTGATATTTTGTGTATTTCATACATTATTTTTCATTTATCTTCAGGCATATTCCCCTATCCCTTCCCCCCATCACACCCCATCCCATCCCAGATCATGCATTCTGCCATAACTGTATCTTTCTCTCAGTCTTTTTTATGCTTAGGAATTCACATTTTCCTCTGTTAATTTCATATTACTCTAAAATATGGATACATACTCTCCAGCCATATACAGAAAGGCAAGCTGAGCCTCTATTTTTTAACTTTTGGAAAGTGTGGTTCTCTGTTAATGGGTGGTGAACTAGGTTGGAACTCTGAAATAAAATGAATTCATTAAAATATTAAACTTTAAGCTAGAGAGATGGCTCAGTGGTTGAGAACATTGGCTGCTCTTGCAGAAGACCTGGGTTCAGTTTCCAGCAACCACATGGTGGCTAACAACTGTAACTTCAGTTCCAGGGGATCTGATACCCTCTTTTGGCTTCTACATGCACTGTACCACTTGGTGCACTTATATACATGCAGGCCAAACACTCATTGACATAAAAAGTAAATAAAATATTTTAAAAATTAAATCTTTTGGGGCTAGAGAGATGGCTCAGTGTTTAAGAGCACTGGTTGCTCTTAAGAGGACCCAGGTTCGATTCCTGATTCCCAGGCCCCACATGGCAGCTAATAACTATCTGTAACTCCAGTTCAAGGGGATCCGATGCTCTCTTCTGATCTCCATGGGCATTGCACAACATGGATACACTTACACATATGCAGGCTATATACTCATACATATAAAATAAAAATCATAGGTAAAATATAAAAAATTAAATCTTTAAATAATTATCAATTTAATTTTAATTTTGAAGACTTTATGTATTAGTAGTGTATTTTTTCCATTCCCATCCCTCTCTTTCCCCCTCTAACTCCACTCATGTTTCCCCTACTCTTCATATACTGACTTCTTCTTTATTATCATTACACATACATGTACATTTATCTATACATACACAAATGAACTTAGTGACCTACTAAGTTTATTTAGTGGTGCTACTATGTATAGATGTTTATAGTTGACCACTTGGGATTGGATAACTTACCAGGGAGTTTGTCCCTGAAGAAAACGGAGTCTTCTCTTAGCAGTTATTAACTGCTTATAGCTCTCCATCTAGAGGTATGGCCCTGTGAAATTTCTCCTATCCACACTGGCATATCAAAGAGTATTGTGATTACATAGGTCTTATAGGTAAAATGATTATTTTAGACTAGAACCATAGACCATGAGTATAAATCCTGACAATCAATTTCACACTTCTTTCTCTTTTTTATTATTCTTATATATATTTATATCTTTTTGAGACAAGGTCTCCCTTTAGTCCCAGCTGGCCTGGAGCTTGCTCTGTATTGAAGGTTTTATATATAGTTTTTGTGGATTTCATATAATTTATCTTAATCACATTCAGACTTCTCCTCTATTTGCACCCACCCACAGGATTTTATGCATTTTGTCATATATGTTAAGGCCTAGGAAGTAAAGCTTGTGTACCCAAATGTTCCTCAGTGTGAGTTCATCCACTACAGCCTGGTCAGTGAATCTAGTGTCACTCCCTAAAAGAAGAGTCACTTGACCCAACAATGATCAGCTGCCAATAGTTCCTCAGCTAAAGTTGGGGCCTTCTGCTCATTTCTCCAGCTTTATGCTGTTTTTTTGTCTGACTGACTGAGTGTGCATGAGTCTTGTGTATGCTGTCATCATTATTGTAAGTTCCCAGAAGTCTGGAGGACTCTGTTTCCTTATGGACATGCATCACCCTGGCTCTTACAATCTTTCTGCTCCTCTTCTACAATGGTCCCTGAGCCCCGAGTAAGTGAGGTTTACTTTGAGTGCTATTCAGGGACACATACTCTGCAGTCTCTCATTCTCTACATTTTGGCCAGTTGTGGCCTTCTGTGTTCATTGTTCTGTATTGGGTGAGGAGGCTTCACTGGAGATACATTAGTATTTTCTCTACCCCCTGCTCCACTATGTTTTTTTTTTTTGTGTGTGTGTGTGTGAGCCTTAGGTATAGAGGATCTATTGTAGCTGTGTCACTTAGGGCAGAGGATATCACAGACATTTATTCTTTGTGTGTGACCAGTTGTAAAATTCTGTAATAGTCTTCATCTGTTACTCATGAAAGCGCTATGGAAAGCAGTGTGGAGAACTCTTAAAAAAACTAAAAATAAATCTACCATATGATCCTGTTAAATAACTTTGGCATGTCCCAAAAGACTCATTGTACTGTAGAGATACCCATATATTCAAGTTTGTTGCTGCTCTTTTCACAATAACTAAGACATGGAAACAACCTAAATGTCCCTCAACTGACAAACGTAATGAAAATTTAGAATCTTTTTTTTTTTTTTTTTTTTTTTGTAGTGTCTGACTTCGAATTGTGCTGTTGATCGGGTCTCAGGTCTGTGCACCCGTGTCGTGCAATGCCGCGGAGGTCAGAAGAGGGTGTCGGATTCCCCTGGAACTGGAGTTCTCCTGGAATTGGAGTTTCAGACGGTTCTCGGCCTCCATGTGGATGCTGGGGATCAAATCCGGGTCCTCTGTAAGAGCGGTCAGCGCTCTTAACCGCTAGGCCATCTCTCCAGCCCGGTGGATGATCTTTTTGCTATGTGCCTGGATGAGGTTTGCAAGTATTTTGTTGAGAATTTTTGCATCTATGTTCATTAGTGAAATGGGTCTATAGTTTTCGTTTTTGGTTGTATCTTTGCCTGGTTTTGGTATTAGAGTGATGTTGGCTTCATAGAAGGAATTTGCAAGATTTCCTTCTGTTTCTATCCTCTTGAATAATTTGAGTAGTAGTGGCTGTAGGTCTTCTTTAAATGTCTTATAGAATTTTGCCATGATTCCATCTGGATCTGGGATTTTTTTAGTTGGGAGTTTTTTTTTTTTAATTACAGTTTCATTTTCCTTCTTTATTATGGCTCTATTCAAGCTGTCCATCTCTTCCAGGTTAAATCTTGGTGGATTTCATGATTTTAGGTATTAATCCATTTCTCTTAGGTTTTAAAATTTAGTGGAGTATAGGTTTTTGAAGTATTCCCATAAGATTGTCTGAACCTTTTCACTATCTGTTGTGATGTTTCCCTCTCTAATTTGGTTGATTTGGAGTTGCTCTTTCCTTCTTTTAGTCAAGTTGGTTAGAGGTCTATCTATCTTGTTTATCCTCTCAAAGAACCAGCTCTTGGGTTCATTGATTTTTTTTGTATTGTTCTCTTTGTTTCTATTTCATTGATTTCTGTTCTGATTTTTGTTATTTCTTCCTGTCTGCTGGGTTTAGTGTTCATTTGTTGCTGCCTTTCAAGTGTTTTTAGTTGCAATGTTAAGTCATTTATTTGTGATCTTTCTGTTTTCTTAATGTAGGCACTTAGGGTTATGAATTTCCCTCTTAGGACTGCTTTTAAGGTATCCTATAGGTTTTGCTGTGTTGTGTTATCTCTTTCATTTAGTGCCAGGAATGCTTTTATTTCTTTATTTCTTCTTTGACTCATTTGTTATTCAGTAGTGTGTTGTTTAGTCTCTATGTGTTCCTGTAGCTAGCAGGGCTCTTTTTGGTGTTGATACTTCAACAAAATCCAGCATGCCTTCATGTTTAAAGTCCTGGAGGGAATTGGACTAGAGGGAACGTTCCTCAACACAATTAAAGCCATATACAATAAACCCACAGCCAGCATTATTCTAAATGTGGAAAAACTAGAAGTGTTCCCCTTAAAGTCAAGCACCCGGCAAGGCTGCCCCCATCTCCATGCCTCTTCAATATAGTGCTTGAAATGCTCTTGAGAGCAATAAGCCAAGAAAAGGAAATCAGAGGAGTGCTAACTGGAACCGAGGAAGTCAGACTATCCCCTTTCTGCAGATGGCATGATAGTGTGCCCAAGGGAAGCCAAAAAACTCTGCCAGAAAGCTTCTAGAAACTATCAACAGCTTCAGTAAAGTGGCAGGATACAAAATTAACTTAGAGAAATCTGTAGCCTTTCTTTATGCCAATAACAAACAATTGGAGAAGGAATACAGGGAGACTTTTCCCACTCACAATAGCCTCCAAAAAACTAAGGGACAAACATGACCAAACATACCAAAAATCTCTACAAATAAAATTTTAAATCCCTCAAGAAGGAGATTGAGGAAGATATTAGAAGATGGAAAAGCCTCCCATGCTCATGGATTGGAAGAATCAATATAGCAAAAATGATCATCCTGCCCTAAGTAATATACAGATTCAATGCAATCACAATTAGAATCCCCATGAACTACTTCACAGATCTAGAGAAAAACATCTTAAAGTTCATATGGAGAAATAAAAGACCCCAGATAGTCAAAGCGACCCTGGGAAAAAAGAGCAATACAGGGGGACCAGACTTCAAATTATATTACAGGGCCATAGTCATAAAAACAGCCTGGTATTGGCACAAAACAGGCTTGCAGATCAATGGAACAAAATCCAAATCCAAGCACATCTAATTTCAACCACCTCATATTTGACAATGGGACTAAGAAGACTCAATGGAGGAAAGAGCATCTTCAGCAAATGGTGTTGGCATAACTGGATCACCACTTGTAGAAGAATGAAACTAAACCCCTACCTCTCACCATGTACAAAAATCAACTCCAAATGGAACAAAGACCTCAGTGTGAAACCTGAAACTCTGAAAATGGTAAAAGAAAACATTGGTAGTAAACTATAAGACATAGGAGTAGGAAATGACTTTCTAAATCAGACAGCAGCTGAGCAAAATAAGGTCAAAATTGACCAATGGGACCTTATTAAACTCAAGAGCTTCTGTACAGCAAAAGAAACGATCAATGAAGTGAAGAGAAAACCCACAGAGTGGGAGGAAACATTCACCAGTGATATATCTGATAGAGCACTAACATCCAAAGTGTATAAACTACTCAAAAAACAAAGGAGGAAGAAAACAAATGACCTACTCAAAACATGCAGTAAAGAGCTGAATAGAGACTTGACAAATGAAGAAGTAAGGATGGCTGAGAAACATCTTAAAAAGTGTTCAACATCACTAATAATTAAGGAAATGCAAATTAAAACCACCTTAAGATTTCATCTTACTCCAGTAAGACTAGCTATGATTCAGAAAACACAGGATACCAAATGCTGGAGAGGTTGTGGGGAAAGGGGAACACTCATCCACTGCTGGTGGGAATGCAAACTCATGCAACCCCTATGGAAATCAGTGTAGAGAACTCCCAAGAAACTGAAAATGAGCCTACCACCTGGCCCAGTCATACCACTCCTGGGTACATACCTACAGGACTCATCCAATTGCAGAGATACATGCACATCTACATTTACTGCAGCTCTTTTTACAATAGCAAAGAGCTGGAAGCAGCCCAAGTGTCCTTTCAACTGACGAGTGGATAGAGAAAATGTGGTACATGTACACAATGGAATTCTATGCAGTGGTAAAGAAAGATGACATCATGAACCTTGCAGGTAAATGGATAGAACTAGAAGCCATTGTGCTAAGTGAAGTAACACAGAGCCAGAAAAACAAACAACAAATGGTGTCCCTCATTTGTAGATGTTAGCACCAAATCCATAGTTGAAAGGCAAGCTGAGAAAAGTTAATGTTATATTTCTTTTTATCTGAAGGCAACTATGCTGTTATAATATGAATCCTTTAACAGGCTCTAGAATTAACTGACCACTTATTTTCAGACTTTGTAATTGTGGTATATGTATGGAGGGTATGTATTCACATATCAGAGTATTATAAAATCAAAGGGAAAAATGTGAACTCCTAAAAAAACAAATGAAATACAAAGTCAAAAAAATTGAAAGGAACCATGGAGATAAAAGGAAAGAAAGAGCCAGATTGAGAGAGAGAGAGAGAGAGAGAGAGAGAGAGAGAGAGAGAGAGAGAGAGAGATGTTACCAAGCAGAAATGGGAAATGGGGGAGGGAAGGAAAGATATACAAGGAATTGCGGAGTAAAGTGGAAGAAGGAACTCAAGAGAGGGGGGATAATAAGTGACAGGTATTATCAAGGGGAAATGGGGGTACTTTTTAAATATAATACTTATTTTTGATGTTTTGTGTATTTCAGACATTATTTTTCAGTTCAATTTAGACATATTCTCCTTTCCCTTCCCCCCACCCCACCCCAGATCATGCATTCTGCCATACATGTCCTGCATCTTTCTCTCAGTCTTTTAAAAGTTTTTCTCTGCAAAAGTTTATTATTTTGGGCAGAATTTAACTGTATCAGTCCGTTCTTTGACCTAGACCTTATGTTGTTGTGGTTCCCTCTCAATTGTATTGCTCAAAAGTATACCTATATACATGTTATATATGTACCAGAATTATGTCCCCCAGGAATAAAGTGTGTGTTAACTCCGATATATATTTAGGAGTTTACACTCTTTCCCTTTAATTTTATATTACTCTAAAATATGAATATATACTTTCTGCCCACATACATTAATTACGATGTCTGAAAGTAAGTGGTAAGTTAATTCTAGGGCTTATTAAGAGATTCACATTATATTGGGCTGGAGAGATGGCCTAGTGGTTAAGAGTGCCGACCGCTCTTACAGAAGACCTGGGTTCGATCCCCAGCACCCATATGGTGGCTGAGAACCTTCTGAAACTCCAATTCCAGGAGAACTCCAGTTCCAGGGGAATCTGACACCCTCTTCTGACCTCCATGGCATGGGTGCACAGACCTACATGCAGACAGTACATTCATACACATACAGAAATAAGTAAAAAAAAAAAAATAAAAAAGTTTCAAAAAATGCTTAAAAAAAGAGATTCACATTATAACATCACAGTTGCTTTCAAAGAGAAAGAAATATAACAATAATGTTGCTCAACTGGGTCGGGAAAAGGGAGGGTTAGCTAGGGGGAGAGAGAGAGAGAGAGAGAGAGAGAGAGAGAGAGAGAGAGAGAGAGGGAGAGGAGATAAATAATGTTTAGGTGGTGTGAAAAAAAAACCCAGAGGGAAATGTATTAGTGCAAAAGTCCAATGAAAAATACACATACAATATCTGTACATGAGTGCATGTGTAGCTGAAAGCTACATAACAAGGAACAGTGCCAGAGAGGAGAAACCTCCCTTCCAGTTGTTGGTTAGGGAAGGCCAAGAGACTCTCAGATTAACAGAGGCTATTGCCATAGCCCTTGATTACCTTCCAGATCTTGAAGTAAAGACCCTATTGCTGAAGCCAGGACATACTTTGAACACAGGACTTGGAGCACTGGAGCTGAAACTGAACTGGCAGCCTTCTCCATGAAAACTAGCCGTCATAGCTTCGGAGGACACTATGCAAGCTGCTAAGGGAGAAAAACCAATCAATGTTCCAACCCCAGGTTTAAAGCCTAATAACCACAACAATGACTGACACAGAAAATTGCATTGGTGCACTTTTATCTTGAATGCAATCAACAGATATCTAAATGGACTTAAAGCACTCTCAATGGTAGGGAACTTACTGTAAACATAGCCAAATGCACATGGCAGAGAGATCCTAGAGGCAGAGATCCTAGACAAAACTGTATGTCTGTCACATCTCTGGACAAATGTAATTTCTCACTGTATGTGAATCCTTATATTTACAGACAGGCATGCCAGTTACCACACATTAAAGAAGCTTGTTTTTGTAACAGATAGCAAATTTTCCCTATTATTTTAAATGATTCTGAAATACTTTCTCTGTGTTCTGACTCCTTGATGATTAAAAATCAATCTTGTTAATCTGCACCCGTCCCTTGATTAGGGACCCCTCCAACTTAGGTTCCGTAGGTTCTAGCTTTGATCACAATCAAAGTCTTGCCATCAAAGATCTATTCTGTGTAATTCCATAAAATGACTACAGAAGTTCATTTTTTGACCTTAATGTATTATGTAAATGTTACAGGCTAAGCTTCTCTGAATTATAATCTTATGAGTCTAGAATGCTGATATAAAAAAAAAAATGAGCCAAGTCTGTCCTGGAGAAAGGCTTTTGTATGCTAGTCTATATTGTAACTTTGCTTTCTCTAAGGTAGATGAGTTAAGTTGCATTTAGTTTCCCAATAGATTTCCTTATTTTGCACCATAAAGTTGGGTTATCCAAATTAGCTCACTTTACGATATTTTGGGAAAGAAAATAACAAATCATCAAATAGCATACCTCCCCTTTCTGTGAATCTTCAGGTTCTGTAGCTTCCATGTCCTTTTATATTGGTTCATCCCATTAAGAGAAGAGTAACCAATTCTAAATACCTCAGGCAGAAACAATAATAGCCAGAAAATAGGACTTTGATCACTTGTTTTTAATAAAAGATAGGGTATTCTAAGATACTCTAGATTTTTGACCTTGAACAAGAGAAACCTGATTTTAAGTTATTGATATACATTTTCCTTCAAAACTTGAAATTTTAGAATCATCCCTACCTTTCCATAATTGCTTTGTAATACATATCTCTTAAGGTTTCAAAGCTAGGGTCCACTTGCTATAGACACATGCAGCTGCCAGCAATAGGGATTTTCAAGGAATAGACAAAGAACTTCAGAATACCATATTCCTGCTCCCTGAAAAAAGCCCTGACTCTAGATATACAAAAGGCACTACTTTGTCCACATCTCTATATTAATTGATCATATAATTAATAATAATCTCATACATACAACACAAGAACAAAGAGATTTATAGTTATATAGAAACCACTCCATAGATGTGAAATTTGGGGCACTTACCTTACTCACATTGTAGGTTCTCTATCTGTAAGAGGCACTGTAGCAGGGTAGGGTTGAGTATGAAATAACATAAGGCTTATACTGGCAAATCGCATACAGACCCACATCAAGAAGATCATCCATCATGACCAAGTTTGATTCATACCAGAGATGCAGGGATGGTTCAACATACGAAAATCAATAAACATCATCAAACACACACACACACACACACACACACAGACACACACACAAAGAAATAACATAAGGCTTGTATAAGGCCTCGCAGCTGGCCTCCATTTCCACATACTACAAAGTCTGTAAATGGTGGAATCAGGTGTGTGGATGCCTGTGTTCTTGCCTCTGGTTCTACAGATAAGCAGATAAAGGTAGAGGGGGATCTTCTCGACTAATAGATGATAGGCTCAGCAATGATTCCATCACTTCCCCAGTCAGCTTGTCTCATTGCCAGCCCTGTGACACTTCTGGTATCTTTTATCAGATTATTAGTCAGGTGACTTTTGCACTTGTGTTCTGACTCAACTTTCAAATCTGTCTCCATCAAATTCCGATTTTCTTTCATGTCTGAAAGAAACAACAACCTTGAAACATTGCTTATATCATAGAAACTGTATAGGAGAAGGCCCACGAAGAAACTTCAAGCTCATCAAATGAGAAGTATTGACTTCTTTGCCAAGATGAGAGGAAAAACAAGAGAAAATCAACACACACACACACACACACACACACACACACACACACAAATCAAATTCAAATCGCTAATGGACCAGATCAGTGAGCCCTATGAGTGTGTTTTCTTCAGAGAAAATTGGTGTGTTGGGCTAAGAAGACCAAGTAGGGAAAACCTGCTCTCATTGGGGTCACTTCTTCAGTCTGTTGAGGTGAACGCTCTGGAATGGTTTTCTTCTGCTGCTTTGAGCTCCACTTTTGACAGCAGGTCTTATATCATTGACTGCCTGGCCATATTGGTCACTTTTCTGTTGCTGCAATAGAATCACCATGGCCAAGGGAGCTCATAAAAGGAAGAGTTTTTTCGAGCTTGTGGTTGGTAGTCCATCATGGTAGGGAGGCATGGTGGAAGGAACAGAAAGCAGCGTTTCACATCTTCAAGCAGACACAGGAAGCAGAGGGAGAGTGAAGACTGGCAAGGCTTTTCGAACTCTCTAAGCCTGACCCCCAGCGACGAGCTTCCTTGAGCATGGCCACATCTTCAAAGACCTCCGAAAGCAGCACCACCAACTGGGCATACAAAATGTCCAAATACTTGGAGCTTGAGGGAGGACGTTCTCGTTCAAACCACCACACAGGCCTTAGTCTTTCAGCCTGGGACTGAGAGTTACATCATTGGCTCTCTTGAACCAAGCCATTCTGAAAATCTCGGAGTCTTTGTGTAAACTTTGTGCTTGTGTGTCAAAATGTTCATATATCTATAAAGTTCTGAAACCTCACAAATGGGGAGATTTCATTTTTGTACTTATGTAGTTAGGAAGGTAAAATTTCTTGAGATTTCAACTCTGGGTAGAGACCCATTGGAGTGACACATCATAGGTTTTTTTTAAGTAATTATTTATTACTAAGTTTCTTTAGTGTTATTGGCACACTATTTAAATGTGTTTTCATTGTGGGATATTAAATCTATGCAGTATTTATATAAATGCAATCAGGTCTGAATGTTTTTGAATTAATGATCCTCAGATAAGAATTTTTAATTTTTTATCAGGCAGAATTTTTTTCCCCCTAACAGAACATAATAATCATGGCCACATGAATCTGATATTGGGTGAATATTTTTTCCAGAAACTTCTTGGAATTTATGGGAAAATTAGCAAAATAAGAGTCCACATAGACAGATAATTATATTTATAATATTGAGGGTATTAAATGTCATAGTTTCTGATATTTAAAAAAATACATTTATGATATTTTGTGTACTTCATACATCATCTTTCAGGCCAATTTAGACACATTCCCCTCGCCCTGTTCCCTGCCCCACCCCAGTTCATGCATTCTGCCATAAATGTCTTGTATCTTTCTCTCAGTCTTTCCAAAGTTTTTCTCTGCAGAAGCTTGGTATTTTGGGCAAAATTTACCTAGATCAGTCAGATCTTTGACCCAGTCCCTCTGTCGTTGTTGTTTCCTCCCCTTTGCATTGCTCCAAAATATGCCTATACAGCCATCATATATGTATCAAAATTATGACCTCTGAGAATGAACTGTATGCTAATTCCAAAATATGTTTAGGCATTCACATTTTCCCTTTAGTTTTATATAACTCTAAAATATGAATATATACCTTCCACCTATATACAGTAATTACAATGTCTGGAAAATAAACAGTAGGTCAATTCTAGAGCCCGTTAAGAGATTCACATTATAACAGCACAGTTGCTTTCAGATACAAAGAAATATAACAATAATGTTGCTCAGCTTGCCTTTCAACTGGGGATTTGGTGTTAGAATCCACAAATGAGGGAAACCATTCACCCTTTGCTTTTCTGGAACTGCATTACTTCACTTAGCATAATGGCTTCCAGTTCCGTCCATTTATCTGCAAAGTTCATGATGTCATCTTTCTTTACTGCTCCATAGAATCCCATTGTGTAGATGTACCATATTTTCTCTATCCACTCATTGGTTGAGGGACACTTGGGTTGCTTCTAGCTCTTCACTATTGTGAAGAGAACTGCAATAAACATATCTGTGCATGTATGTCTGCAATAGGATGAGTCTTGTGGGTGTATACCCAGGGGTAGTATGACTGGGTCAGGTGGTAGGCTCATTTTGAGTCTTTTAAGGGTTCTTCACACTGCTTCCTTAGTGGTTTTAAGAGTTACATTCAGCAGTGGATGAGTGTTCCCCTTTCCCCACAACTTCTCCAGCATTTGGTGCCTTTTGTTTTCTTGATCTTAGCCAGTCTTATCCACATGCCTTTAATCCTAGCACTCAGGAGGCAGAGGCAGGTGGATCACAGTGAGATGGAGGCCACCATGGGATGGTCTACATAGTGAGTTCCAAGCCACCTAGGGCTACATAGTGAGACTCTATCTAAAAAAAAAAATCCCTTCAGATTGCCATTCATATCTGACAGTCCAGATCTTGACCATGAGGATGTTCATTAAGTTATGATAAATTCAATAGAATGCACATAGTCCCCCACTCTACCCCACGTAAAGGATATGCACTGATACAGAATGTTGTTTAAAATCTGAAAAACTGATCTCATTATGCTGGTAATAGAATAAAGCAGGAGTAAACCAAGCCTTATGTATCCAAAATAAGGACGAGGAAATATACATATTCAAACTTACTTGATTTTGGATAAAACAGTTTTGTAAAAAAGGAAAAGAAGATGATAAAGTTGTTTGCCTTGGAAGAAAAGAGCAGGGTTGCTGGAGTTAAGAGAGAATTTTTCTTCTTTTTTATTGAAGTTTTGTGCATTTTGTACAACGTTTCTTAGTCGAATTAGACCCATTCCCCCTTCCATGCCCCACCCCACCCCAGCAGAGCTCACGCATTCTTTTTCTCAGTCTTTTTTAAAAAGTTTTTCAATGCAGAAGTTTGCTGTTTCAGCCTTTGAACTGGTCTTTTTTGGTTTTGTTGTTCCCTTCAATTGGTATTGCTCCAAAATATGTATATTTACATGCCACACATATACTGAATTATGGTGTCTGAAAACAAACTATAGGTTAGTTCCAAAACATGTTTAGGGATTCATATTTTAACAGTAGAGCTGTGTGCAGGTAAAAAGAAATATTACTTAACATTCCTATGTTACATAGCAAGATGATGTAATTTTAATGTACCTTTTTGCATTTTATTATTTTATTTTTTTCTAAGATCTCAAGTTTTATATCTGAAGTACAGTTTCTCAGGCCTTACTGATTATTTATTTCTGGTTATACTTTCCTTTTGGATGCTTAAGGCCACACAGTTAGCCCATATTAACCAAGGTTTTTGTTTTCTCAAGTTCAGTTGAAGATCTGGTCCTCAGGGGTCACTCAGGTTTTTTTTTTGGGGGGTGAGAGTCTCTGGCTCCTTTCGGCTTTTCATTTACCAGTTCTATCCACTTGAGGACAAAATCGGGTGTTGCTAGAGCAGGCTTCCCTTTTTGAAGCATGAGCAGACTTTCCTCTTTACAGACTGGACACTGGCTGAAGTCCCATTAGTGGATCTCCAAGACCTCCGTACACAGGAAGTCTGGTGACCCACATTTGCAGGATATTTCAAGAGATGCCCCATGCATAGTCCCCTGGGACTTAGTTGACCTCTGAGGGCAAGGAACAAAGTTATCCCTTAGGTCCCTCGGCCAAAATTGGTATGGGTGTTAAGTATGGTCGTTAAGCACCCAGAAAGGTTAAGTTACACCAGCCTGATACATCACACCTATACTAAAATTGTATCTTCTGAAAACATATTGTATGTTATTTCCATATCATATTTCTTGATTCTCATTTTTCCATTTTAATTTTATGTTACTCTAAAATATGTATGCATGCCCACCATCATATACCAAAAATCCAAACTCTGAAAATAAATGGTAGGTTAGTTCTAGAACCTGTCTAGGGATTCATAATATGAGCACATAAGAGCACAGTTGTTTTCTGATCATGAGGAATATAACACTAATGTTTCTCAGTTTGCCTTATAACTAGGTAATTGGTGCTAGCATCCACAGATGAGGGACTTGTTTTTCTGGGACCGTGTTACTTCACTTAACATAATATCTTCTAGTTCCATCCATTTACCTGCCAATTTCATGATGTCATCTTTCTTTACCACTGCATAGAACTCCATTGTATAGATGTACCACATTTAAGAGAAAAAATTTTAGTCAAGCTTTATGTACATAGTATCTTTAGCAATTTATTTTTTATTTTTTTATTTTTTATTTCAGTATGTGTATGAATGTACTGTCTGCATGCAGGTCTGTGCACCCGTGTCGTGCAATGCCGCGGAGATCAGAAGAGGGTGTCGGATTCCCCTGGAACTGGAGTTCTCCTGGAATCGGAGTTTCAGATGGTTCTCGGTCGCCATGTGGGTGCTGGGGATCGAACCCGGGTCCTCTGCAAGAGCGGTCGGTGCTCTTAACCGCTAGGCCATCTCTCCAGCCCTATCTTTAGCAATTTTAACTACTAGATTGAAATATCTATTTAAGACTGCATATCAGCTGGGCATGGTGGTGCATGTCTTTGATCCTAGCACGTGGGAGGCAGAGGCAGGCAGATCCCTGTGAGTTCAAGGCCAGCCTGGTCTACAGAGTGAGCTCCTGGCCAGCTGGGACTAAAGGGAGACCCTGTCTCAAAAAAATAAACAAACAAAAAGATTGCATATCATTATAACTAAACAAATATTGTTTTTATCTTTATAAAAATGCCTCTTGGGCTGGAGAGATGGCTGCGCAGTTAAGAGCACTGGCTGTTCTTCCAGAGGACCTGTGTTTGGTTCTAAGCACCCACATAGCAGGTAGCAACCATCCGTAACTTCAGTTTCAGGGATTTGATGCCCTCTTCTGACTTCTGTGGGCACTGCATGACATGGGTGAGCATATATGTAGGCAATACATTCATATACATAAAATAACAAATAATAAAACAAAATACAAAAAGATGTCTCTTTAAGTTGGACCTACTGCAGATGAGCCAGCCAAGATCCTTGAGCAAAGGGTGCCATAGATATTCCCTGGCAGTCCAGGAAGGACAGAGTAGGGTTTACTCTTAGGAACTTGTAGTGTTTACTCCCAAGAATGTTGAAGACTGGAGGACTGCTGGGCCGAGGAGCCTTAGGAAGTAACTTTAAGGGCCCTCAGATCTCATATGGGACCAAACTCTTCAAATCCTTACCATGTGTGCTTTTGCCTGAATCAGAGATGGCCAGTGTTCTAGTTTCCTTTCAATTGCTGTAACAAAACACTGACCAATTTCGGCTTGGGGAGGAAAGGGTTTATTTGGCTCACATCTCCTGGGTCATAGTTCATCACTGAGGGAGCCCACCACAGGAACTCAGGGCAGGAACCTGGAGGCAGGAGCTGAAGCACAAGCCATGGAGAAATGCTACTTACTGGCTTGTTCCCCTGGCCCATGACCAGACTGCTTTCTTATACTGCACCTAACAACCTGCCTGGGGTGGCACCACCCACAGTGGGCTGAGCCCTCCCACATATCTCAACAATCAAGACAATACTCCACAGACATGGCCACAGGCCAGTCCAATGGAGCCAATTCCCTCAACCCAGGTGTGTCAAGTTGACACTAAAGCTATCCAGCACAGCCAACATTTGAGTTATTGAGGAGCCATTGTCTTGTTGGGTCATGAGTCAAGAGTGTAATTGGTGAAAGTGGGGTTTTTGTGGTTTAAATTGGAAACATGGCCACAGACTCATGCCTTGAATGCTTGTTCTCCAGGTGGTTGTTATTTGGAGGAGGGGGGCTATGGAACCTGTAGGAGGTGGGAAGTGGCTGGTGGAAGGAGGTCACTAGAGGTGGACATTTCTGGTTCCTGACTTGTTCTGTTTCCAGATCCACTTTGATGTGCGCAGCCTCCTCTGTATTTTCTCACCACCTTGAACCAAGCCATTCTGCTGTGCTTTTCCTACTATGAAGGACAGACGTCCTCTGAAAAGTATAAATCAAAATAAATCTTTCCTCCTTCAAGTTGTTCCTGTCAGATATTTGTAGTGAAAGAAAAGTAACCAACACAGAAGTATTAAGTGAATGCAAATTTCTAGGCCTTGGAAAATCTGCAGAAGCTAGATTAAAAAAAATAGGAAAACCCACCAGAACTAAATTACATAAGCTCCACAGGCCTTCCTGCCCCCAGCTTTTGAAAAATCCATGACCATTTCTAAGAAGGAATCACTGCATTAGGGACAGTTAACTTGCAGTTTTAAGTATATCTTTTTTAAAAAGAAAATTATTCCTTGGAATTTGCCTGAATAAGTTAAATTATGCACTAGAAGCCACCAAAAGCAGCTAATCAGGAGGTGTGCCAGTGTTTAGTCAGTTCCCATCAATGAACTGTAATAAGTTGTTTTGATTTTAAAATGGAATAATTTTTTAGTTGAATCAGAACCTTGAGCTTTGTTAGTATCAAGTAAACAGAAATGGCGAGCTATGGAAAAGAAAAGGGTGAAGATTGTGGCAAAGTCTTAAAATATAAATATCAATCATCAATCAGTTTTAATTGTGTTAGCAAATTAACAAAATTCAGATCTATGTAAAGGCTATCAGGGTATAGACCCTGCCTGTCCTCTTGAAGGAAAATGTATTCACACTTCTTAAAAACCATTTACCCAAGGAAATAAGTTCTCATAAAATGGAGACCTTGAGTTACAAAAGACTTGGTATGGAGATGATACCATGTGGATGGATGACTAGAGTATGTGGTTTCAGAATTTAGTGTGTGTGTTTGTGTGTGTGTGTGTGTGTGTGTGTGTGTGTGTACTATACATAGTGTGCATATTTATGGAGGTCAGAGGACAGCTTTTGGGAGTTGGTTCTCTCCTTCAACCTTGTGGGTTGTGGGTTTCTGGGATGAAATTCAGGCCAACAGGCTTGGGAAAGAGTGCCTTTACTTGCTGAGTTGTCTTTGCACCTTCCAACTTATAAACCTAGAACTCAGAAACTGGCTAGGCTGACTGGTTGCTGGGCCCTGAATATGCCTGTCGTCCCCCCCCCCCCACATCCCTGTGCTAAAGTTAGAGACGTATGCCACTACACCTGGATTTTAAGTGGGTTGTGGGGGCCAGAACTCAGGTCTTCATGCTTGTGGCACACACTTTACCAAATGAGCTATGCCCAGCCCCAGGTTCCATTCTGAACTGCCCTTACTGAATTCTTCAAAGCCATTTGAAGGGACTAATTTTATTCCTAGCTGAACATTTTCAGTTGGCTGAAGCTATTTTGTCTCAAATTATCATCATGGTTTCACTGTAAACTCCTTAGAGATGGGTAGTATAGAAACAATTTGCATTAAATCTATATTGCATACCATCCAGGTAGGTAGAGTAATGTATCAAAATTTAAAATTCATAGCAAAGCACATAATAGACATAATTATAGTCGACATTTATTAAGCAGTCAACAAATTCCAAGCACTGTGCCCTGGGATAAACATAGAATATTTTGTTATTTCTAGTGCACTATGAAACACATTTATCACTTAATAAGTGATAAACATAAGGATCAATAATCCTTATGTTTATTAGTACTGAAACTCTCAAATCCTCAGCCCTTCCCTTCAAAATGTCTTCATCAAAAAACACAGACAAATCCTTCCATGAGGCTGCCCCCAGGCAATTGCCAGAAATAACTCTCCAAAGCTTTCATCATAGACTTGAAAAAATAAAAAAAATAAAAAAATAACAGTTTGCCCCAGAGGGCTTCCAGTCTCCATATGGCTGCCTGCCCTGTGAGAGAATGGCCTACCATAGCAATAGGGAGATCTGTTGAGAGAGTTCCTCTTAAGTTAGAAGACAGAATAATGTTTTCTGCATTCTCATGGGAGTGATAGTGAGGTCATGGTGGCTATTGTTTGCCACATCCCTGGACTTTACAAATGGTGGGGGCACTGATTCAAGGTGAGAGAAGCTCAATTTAGTACAAAGAGACTGACTAGCATAAAGGGTAGGACTCTATGCACGATAGTTTGCTTTGTTCTGTCAACCTAATGGATAGTTGCTGCTCTAATTCCTTCAGAGTTAAGATTTGACTTGTTGAGTCAAAGTTGAGGTGGGAGAACCACCTTTTTAGATGGAGGGATTTAACCTGGCAATGGGGACAGGAGGCTGAGAAACAGAGTACAGTAATCCAGGTGGGCAAAGGATCATGGCGCCTGGTAATCATGCATGTATTACAATGAGAAGTGTGGAGTTGAAGATTTTTATAGAAGGAGTGATGCCAGAAGCACTGTAGAGTGTTGAGGGCTCTTGGTTCAGAGTCTGGCTGCAGTAACAACAGATTTCTTGTTTCAGAGTAGTGAAATCAAAATCAAATGATCAGCCATAAAGACTAAGCCATCATGGTAGGAAGTTGGAATTGAGGACACTTACATGGTCGGAGTCTCAATTCTAGACCCCAAGATGAGAATGAATAATGCCAAGTCTATGGTGGTTGTGTTCTTCCACTATCACTGCCTTACTGACAGGGCTGAAATCACTGAGCTAAAGTACTATGCAGAGCAGGACTGAACAAGGAGTAAATGGAATGGATCCTGGTGGTAGACATTCCAGCTGAGAGAGTCTGGGGCAGATAGTGTTTTGTCTGACTGACTTCTTTGACAGATGATAAATGAACACCAGCAAACAACTTCCATGCTCTCAGCTTGTAGTTGTCAGGTGATAACACTTTTAGATGCATCTGTATCTTAATTTGTTTTCTTCCCTTCCATCCTGCAACATGTGTGGTTGTTAAGAAGTGGAAGCTGTATCTCAGAGAAAGCAGATGATGGGCCTCTGATGCTACAGGTCAGAAGTAATGGCAGGTACTTTATTGTTCATGACCAAGAAGTTTGGCTCCTGAATGTGTACCTGACTGTTGTTCATACTGTCCTCTTCTGTGTGTTGAGACACCCCTAAAAGGCACAAAGGGAAGAACAGCCCTTTTTTCCGGAACTGGACTGTTTTTTTAAAATGATTTATTTATTTATTATGTGTTTATTTAATTTTAATTTTTTTTGAGACAGGGTTTCCTAACTTCAGCTGTCCTAGAACTCACTATGTAGACCAAACTGGCCTCAATCTCACAAAGATCCACCTGCCTATGCCTCCCAGATGCTGGGATTAAAGACATGCACCGCAACATGTAGCTAGACTGTTATTTTTAAACAGGATATGTTTTTCTTTAAAATATCTTCACTGATATATAATTCATATATTGTTCAAGTCATTCAGTGTTTCTAATACATTCACAGATATGCAGAACCATCTCTACAGTCAATTTTAGAACACTATACACCTGACAAATGAAACTTCACATCCTTCAGCGGTTGTCTCTCAATCTTTCCATCTTATCCCCCATCCCCCCAAGCATCCAGTAATTTATTCTCTCTCTATAGAGATTTGTCAGGTCTGGACTTTTCTTAAGAACTGAATCATTTAATACACAGACTTTTGTGACTGACCACTTTTCCCTAATATAATTTAAGGTTCATCCAAATTGTAGCATGTGCTATGACAGTACTATATTTTATAGCTGATCACAGCTAATCATATAGATATGTTGTGTTTATTTGCTGGTTTTTCTGTTTATAAGCACTTGGGCTGTTTCCCCCTTTTAGCCATCATGAATAGTGATCCGATAGTATTTGTGTACTAGTTTTTGTGTGGACATGTGCTCTAGCTTCCCTTTGGCACTGAAGATTCTGGGTTAGATGGTAGGTGACTCTGTTTAGTTGTTTGAGGAGTATAAGAATATTTTTCATAATGGCCTCATCTTTTATCATTCCACAATCAGTGGATGAAGGTTCAAATTTTTCTGTAAACTCACAAACCTTTACCATTATCAGTCTTCTTTAGGAGTCTGTGAAATTGATACTTCATTATGGATATGATTTGCATTTTCTTGGTGATCAATTATGTTACATATCTTTCTATGTTCTATTGGCTATTTTGAAAAATGCCTACATAGATGTTTTGGCCAATTATTGAGTTTCTGTCCTTTTGCTACATATCTTATCAGATAATTTCCCTTGTCAGCTATGCAATTTGAAATATTTTAGTGGGCTGCAGTTTTATTTTCTCAGTGGTATCTTTTACAGTAGGAAAGTTTTAAAAATTTGATGTCTCATTCATCTGTTGTTTATTGCTTATTTTTTAATGGTGTATCTAAGATTTCCCCAGCAAATGCAAAATCATTAAGATTTATCTGTATTTAAAACTAAGAGTTTTATAGTTTTAGCTCCTACATAGAGGTCATTGATTAATTAGAGAATCACTGAGTTTCTAAATAGCTCAGGAGAAATGGAGTAGATGATGATCCCCTAGGTATTCAAGTTTAGTTGAAGCCTCAACAAAAAGCATTACATAAGAGTATCACATAATAGTATTTTCTCTTCATCTAGTGGTGGCATGCAGGGTGTGTGTGTGTGTGTGTGTGTGTGTGTGTGTGTGTGTGTAGAATGCCAATCATGTTGAAATAAGTGGCAGTTTATCTACATATCTTTCACTCTATTGTTTGGACTTATTTTGAAATGTGCTTACAGCCACTTGACTGTGGAATTTGGCATAACAGAGGTAGATGACATAGTGAAGAGCTTTAATTGTGTTTTCTACAATGGAAACAAGTCATGCTTGATACATTATTTAGTAGGAACTGGATAACCAATCCTGCACTCATATACCTAATGTGAATTTGCTTCAAATAAATGTAGTTTTAAAACAAATGACTTCTGCCTGCATGATTTATCAACTCAGTGTGGAATGACTCTATAGCAGTAAGGTAATAGTCTTGTTTGACTTTTCTTTTTACTTCCACTGTAGCCTGCAAGAATCATGGGGAAGGGTATATTTTACTTACAAGAAGGTTAAGGAAAATAAAAGGAGTTTGGGGGCTGGAGAGAGGTGAAGGGCTCTTGTTGCAACACTTGTTTGCTCCAGTTCCAGGGGATCCAATGGCTTCTGCATGCACCAGATATTCACGTAGTATACATATATACATGCAGGCAAAATACTTGTACACACAAAATAAAAACAAATTTAAAAGAGCTATGTGAGTAATGGCTAAAGAGACCAGAAGAAGTCATTGGATCCCTTGGAACTGGAGTTAAGAATGGTTGTTAGCTACTATGTGGGTGCTGGGAACTGAATGTAGGTCCATGCAGTGCTGGTGCTCTGAGCCATCTCTCTAGCCCTGAGAATTTCCTTTTCCCCAGCCTCACAGAAAATCTCACTAGAGGCAGAGTAGAAGCCTGGGCAGTTTGACTAGTGTGGGAGAGGGGTTAGAATTCCTGTCTTTGATAGAAAAGCCTGTATAGTTTGTGGATAATAGCTTTGGACTTGATTGCCCACAGTCTATTCCTTTCTGTTTGCTACAATCAGTACTAATACTTCTGATTCTGTACATCATGAGCCAGTCTCTTCATGAAGATACACAGTCCCAATGCAACTCTTTTCTACCTGTATACCTGGTTATAACATTCCCTTTTGCACTTCTTCCTCTTCTTTTTAAAAAATTCTCAACTTGAGAATTTTATACAATGTAATTTGATCATACTCCCTACTTCTTCCAGATCCACCCCTCTTTTCTACCCACCAAAATTTGTGTGCTTTTTAAAGCCTACTGAGTCTAATTTGTGCTGCTATATACTTGTGTGGATAGCCGTCCATCGGAGCATGGTTGACCTACTTGGACCACAGTCTTAAAGAAATATAACTCTCCGTATCACAGCAGCTCTCAGTTGCCAATAGTTTCTAGCTAGGGGTGGGATTTTGTAATCCCCACTTCCATGATGGGGTTTTGTTTGGCTTGAGTTTGTGTGGACCTTATCCATGCTGTCAAAACTGCTCTGAGTTCATATGTGCAACTGCCCTGCTGTGCCTGGAAAGTACCATTTCATTGTAGTCCTCCATTCTTTCTGGCACTTACTGTCCTTCTGCTCCTATTTCTGCAATGATCCCCGAGCCTTGGGAGGAGGGAGTTTGATATTCTTCCTTCTTCTTAAAGAGTTGAGACAAATTTGACCTCTTCACAAAGCCCTCCTTTTATTCTCTCAGGGAGATTCAACTTTTCTCTTTGTGTACCACATACACTGTGGCCAGATTTTCATTATTTTACTAATCATATTACAGAATAATTTTTGTGATCCCTCCCTATTTACACCCTGAACAAAATATGCATTCTTTCTGAGTTTGCAATTTCTTTACCCAAAACACCTCCCCAGATAGTTATTAACTCTTGTGGCACAGCTGTGCTGTCTGGTGCGAAATACATTTAAAGAGTATGAAGAGTATGTGGGCTTTTATGCTTAGAAGACAGTATAGCCTTGAAAACAGAAAGCAAGAATGAGAATGTGTTCTACATTTAGTCTTTTGTCTCTAGCTCTGGAACTATGGAGAGAGTAGAGAATCATTTGACATTTTCTGGTGGCCTGGGGGAGAGCTGGACTGAATGGGTCTCTTACTTTAGGAAGGTTTCCTATGGCCTGCTTGATAAAGGAAGTCACTTCTTGTCCACATTTTAAGGCACTTCGCTAAGGTTTGCTTGTATATAGGAAACCAAGCACTGCAACAAAGTAGTATTAATTACTTTCATTTATGGAGTAATTTACTGAATGCCAGACATTGTTCTTAGTTTTCTAGTTACATTTTCTCATTTAAACCTTAAAACAAATCTGAGAGGTAGCTACTATTATTTTCCCTGTATGACTCAGAAAGACAGAGAAATCTTTTTCTCAAGATGTTGTGTTGTGGGTAGTCTACAGATTTGTGACAATGCTCTATCACACACATTTCTTGTATCTGAGACAATATGGTGCCATTTGCTAGAAGACATAAATTAAGTACCAGTAGTACTTTAGTAGAAGCTTGTTAATGGACACTCTCAAAACAATTACCAATAAAAGAGAAATGGCTACAAGAGAATGCCATTTCTCCACTACCAAATTTCTTTTATTTATGTATTTTTTTTTATTTTAACCACTTGTTAAAAAACTATTACACATTATACTATTTATTCATTACTATACAACTGATCAGTTATTTGGCAATTATAATGTAAATGAAGTAACTTATTTTTAAAGTCAACAAAGACAGAAATCTAAATTTCAGTATTTTTACATACTTTCTGTGGTGGTTTGCATGAGTGTCCCCCATAGGCTGTAAGTATTCAGACATTTATCTCCAGTTGGTGGCGCTGTTTTTGGAGGTCTTAGAAGGTGTGGCCATGCTGGGGGAAGTGTGTCACTGGGGGCAGGCTTAGTGAGCTTAACAAGCCTCGTGCTCTACAGTTGCTTCCTCTCTGCTTCCTGTGCTCTTTGCCATATGTGACCCTCTGTTTGCTGCTCTGGATCCGGCCACCAC
>VZQC01003867.1:659678-676902 GCA_009823505.1 Rhizomys pruinosus
TGTGGTGGTTTGCATGAGTGTCCCCCATAGGCTGTAAGTATTCAGACATTTATCTCCAGTTGGTGGCGCTGTTTTTGGAGGTCTTAGAAGGTGTGGCCATGCTGGGGGAAGTGTGTCACTGGGGGCAGGCTTAGTGAGCTTAACAAGCCTCGTGCTCTACAGTTGCTTCCTCTCTGCTTCCTGTGCTCTTTGCCATATGTGACCCTCTGTTTGCTGCTCTGGATCCGGCCACCACTCCTCCCACCACAATGGACTAATTCCCTGGAACCGCCAATTGTAAGCTCAAATAAACTCTTCCTTTTATAAGTTCCTTGGTCTGGTGTTTTATCACAGCAACAGAAAACTGACTAATACACTTTCCTTTAAACACCTGTTAGCATTCTATTGGGACCAGCCATAGTCCTTAAAATAGGTCTAATCTAGGTCACAAATAAACAAATATGTATGAAAATTGTCAGAAACCAGAATATGTTCATGTTCACACACATGAATATTCATCAGACTTACCACTAAATTAACTGCATGTTTAGTTTTTCCTTCCATTTTATACTGGAGTCAGGAAATTCTAGCAGTAATGAACAAAGATCAAATCAAAGCACCTTTTTTTTGCCAAAATGTTTACCTATCTGTAGTAAATGGATATAAATATAAATTATATAAATTTATCCTATTCTATGCAAAATCTCAGTAAAGATTTTCCTAATAGGGTGGGGGAATTTGATCTTTCAAACTGAAAGCTTTGCCCTTAAAAAAACATTTAAGTAAAGCTACTTCCAGAAATATGTTCTCAAAATAGATATATTGTACTCTACTTTAGTTATTTCCACATGGAAACTTCACGAACATCAGTTGATCACAACCAAGAAACCGATTCAATTAACACTGAAAAATCAAAACTTGTTCAAAGCAACTTGCAAAGAAAAATGTATGCTATTTCAAAATTAAATGCACTCAACAGGAATTCAAGCAATTAACAGAAGATGTGCAAAGTTCAACCCTAAATGATAGCTTCCTTATTCCTTTATACTATCTTATGAAACAAATACCTCAATATGAACTGCATATCATTATTTTGGTACTTGTTTCAAACTATGAAGCTCATGTACAAGACTACACTGATGCTAGTTATCCACAAATATTAATGGAAACAATACTGTTCCTAGGCACAATTTTCTTTATTTTATAACCAAGAACTTCTAACTTTAGCCAAATAACAAATTATATTTTAAATTATAGATCTGAAAATGTATTAGAGGCACATATTTAAAAAACAAATACAGTATGAAATTTTGTTTTTCATAGTGGAATTTTTTTGTTGTATTTGGGCTATTTGGTTTAGTGCCTCTTTCAGCACAAGTTACTAGCAACCTTCCTTTAGAGACTTAAAACTTTACAGACTCGAGCCTAACTGAAAACTTAACATGGTCTTATTGGCTAAAGACAGGAAAATTGGCACCATAAGAACAACTGTGCTAGATTTTAACACAGTTCATTAACAGCTCATTGGTTTGGGATATAGCCCATTTTTCAGAAGGTATTCCTTGCTGAGGCGAATCTGAGCACTATGTTGAAGCTGGAAAGAGCACAAAGCTTGAAGACGGGGAAGCAAAGTCTGTTTGGGAAGTCGGAACACAGAATTCTTATAGAAAATGCCTTAGCCTGGCTCCATGTGCCATCGATGAGGATGATTGTGGAAGGATAAACAGGAGCATCTAGTATAAATTCTTCCAAACTAGTAGCTTCAGCCCCTGGATATAATATAATATTAGTGTACCAGAGTCCTGGCAAACAGCTGAAAGTTCAATATCTCTTTCTTCACTGAAGCGGCGCCCAATCCTCACATTTGTCCTGGGGAAGGCATGGGACAGTCCGTAACATTTTCCTTTCCTCTGCTGGATGTTGAATTATGTACAAGTGGGTAGAGATATGGAGTGGGTGCACTGGTAGATATGGACACAAACACACTTTCTGGGGTCGGCTGCAGCGGCCGCACTCGGGCCTTCGCTCGGCTTGCTCCACCGGGAGCTCCCACAGTCCCTTGGTGCTTGGGCTGTTTCCATCTGCACCCTCCAGGGCCGCCTCCAAGGACCTGCCACCCTCTGGATGCTCCTCCGGATGCTCCTCCGGATGCTCCTCCGGATGCTCTCACCTTTTCCTGCGGCACCATGGTGAGTGCTGCATCAGGCCGTCGCATTGAAAGAACCCACTACCAAATTTATTTTTACTATGTAACTCGCCATCTTTGGATTCTATGGTGTCATGAGGAATTGATTCTAATCCAAAGACTTTAAGAGTAGGCATCTCTTGGGGCTGGAGAGATAGCCTAGCGGTTAAGAGCACCGACTGCTCTTGCAGAGGACCCAGGTTCGATCCCCAGCACCCACATGGCGGCCGAGAACCGTCTGTAACTCCAATTCCAGGAGAACTCCAGTTCCAGGGGAAACCGAGACCCTCTTCTGACCTCCGCGGCATTGTACGACACGGGTGCACAAACCTGCATGCAGACAGTACATTCATACACATNCATACAAAAATTAAATTTAAAATTAAAAAAAAAAAAAGAGTAGGCATCTTCAGGACTTCAGGGTGAAGACTGTAAATTCTGCTGAAGATGGAAGAGGTGAAGACGGATTTCTCCTTAGAAAGGGCAGTGTCCACTGGAGTATCGGGCAGGGTTCTTGAGTGAGTGACTCTGTGCCCTCTCCTTTCAGCTCGTGAGTCTGTTCTTTTGCTCACACTAGTAAAAAAAAAATCTCCAGTTCATCAAGGACTGGGCCCATTTTGTTCACCAGTTTATGTCGACACCAAGCAGAGTGTCTGGAACATAGTTATAGTTTGAGACTTGTAGAATTAATGTTGACAGCTAACTTTATTGACCCTAAAGAAAAACATACTATGGACATTTAGATCTCTAAGAAGAGAATATTAATAGGTCTTTTAAATATTTTTAATTGGTTTTGTGCATTTCATGTAACACGTTTTTTTACTAGGGTCTTCCCTAGTCCTACTGGCCTGGAAGTCACATATGTGGACAACGCTGCCCTCAATCTCACAGACATCCACCTGGCTTTTGCTTCCTGAGGGCTGGGATTAAAGGGCTGGCCACTATGCATTGTTTTCATATAGAGTTCTTAATCAAATTTAGACCCCCTCTCCCATCTAACGCCCTATAGTCTCCCCTACTGGGTTTGTGGATTCTCTCATATATATTAAGTACTATCTAGTCAAACATTTGGTATAAGTTCATTCACTGGAGGTCCCAGTCCTAAGTGACACATCTACAGTGGAACCTCTACAACACTAAGTTCATGGAACACAGTGGAATAGAGTAGGAATAAATACTAATCATTCCTCAATCTTAGTAGGGAAGCTTCTTCATACAATGGAATTTGATGGCTTTCTGTATGATTGCACACCATATGTTCTTGGACATTCAATGTGTTTGTGGAGTTTATTTATAATATTAGAATAATGCACAAATTGTTGTTAGCAAGGAATAATGAAGGAGTCAAAGAAAAATCTAAACCTTAATCCTCTTATATGCTATGATTAATGTAACTGAAAAGATGTTTGGTGAAAAAATAGTTTTGGTCCCTAAAATATTATTAGACTAAGAACTTATCTTAGAAAAAATTTTTGTATAAATGGGCATCTACCATTTTTTTTTACCAGTAAGGCAAAAAGCGGATATATGTTTTATACCATCTGATACTAAATTATTACAGTATGCTATTCCTACTGAAGGCAGACATCAGGCCTTGGAGACTAACCCTCCTGTACTTTCTTTCACTCAGACACTGACCCAGCTAATGCTTTTCACTGGGAGAGAAAAGAATGTAGATTGCTTCAGGACTACAAACATGCGGCTGAATATAAAATGATGAATATTGAATTAGAGCTTTTCTAGTGAAAGATCTTACTTTCATAACAGGTATTTTTTTTTAATTTTATTTATTTTGTATTGTATAAACTGATGTCTGTCTGATGCAAGTTTGTGCACCTGTCTGTTCAATGCTGCGGGGTCAGAAGAGGGTGTCGGATTCTCCTGGAACGAGTTTCTCCTGATATTACTTTAGAGGTTCTCACGATGGCGGTTCATCCCCCATGGCGGGGATCGAATCCCAGTTCCTCTGCTAAGACTGGTCGGCGCCTCTTAACCGTAGGGCCCATCTCTCCAGCCCCTTAACATGTGATTTTATTTGGAAAATTTATGTTGTGTAACATAATTTTTTCAGGTCTCATCCCACTATTACCTGCTTCTCCTTTGGCACCCTCCTGCAGCCTTCCCAACCCCCCCCCAATTCATACCTTCTGTATTTGTGGCTGCAGGGTCCATTGCATCAAGTTACTCTCCCTGCTCACCTCAGTGCCAGCATCACCCTGAGCTCTAGTCAGCCCATCTAAAGTCTCTTTGTAAAGAAGCATCTGCTACTGTCAATATTTCCCAGCCAAAAAGTGCCTGCTACCACATTTCGCGTTCTATGCTGAGTTTTTGCCCAGCTGAGCTTGCATGGGTCTTGTGCATGTTGATAACTAGTGGAGTTCATATGAACAGAGTCCCAGAAGCTTGTTAGGATTTCATTCTGTTGTCTTGCATAACCTCCCTAGCCTCCACAGTCTTATGGCCCCCTCTTCTGCATGTCCTGCTCCTTGGGTGGGTGAAGCTGATAAGCCAAAGCGACCTGTCCAAGGAACCACACACTCTGTAGACTCTTCCCGGTTTGGCAATTCAGGTCCTTTTTAACAAAAAGTTTTTTTTAAATTTATTTTTTTATGGTGTAGTGAATCTTACTGCTGCATTGTAGGTTTGTGCACCCGTGTCGTGCAATGCCGTGGAGGTCAGAAGAGGGTCTCGGATTCCCCCTGGAAACTGGATTCTCTCTGGAAATTGGAAGCCACAGATGGTTCTCAGGCTCCGTGGCGTGCTAGGGATCGACCTGGGTCCTCTGCAAGAGCTAGTCGGTGCTCTAACTGCTAGGCCATCTCTCCAGCCAAGTTCAGGACGCCCTTTGGATTCTGGTCTCCTGCTGTTGGAGGGAGTTCCTTAATGACAGTTCAGAAGGTAGAATTAAGGCTTCTGAATCCCTTGGTTTATGAGCTGGGGCTTATTGTATAGAAGGTTGCATTGTAGATGTGTCGCCTAGGCATGAGCTATTCACAGACCAGGTTTGTGTTGTGTCCAGTTGTGGGACTCTTTTACTATTCTCAGTCTGGAGAAAAGAACTTCTTTTCTGAGTGGTGTCTGGGATATTTGTTCTGTAAAGTATAATGATACTTTCATGTTACTTTAGCTAGGGATGTGTCATGTTTTTATTCATGCAAATCATTTCTATTATTGATTTGCATGATATTAAACATGCGTGTGAAGTTAGATTGCCTTTTTTATACCTTGATTTAGGAAATTATTTTATAATTTTTTTATTTACTTCTTTCATATTATTTTTGGTCACTAATTATACCCAATTTTTCTTTTTTACATCTTTGTTTGAAGAAGAAAAATTAGTGTTCCTCCAATTTCACTGCTTAGTCCCAAACACATTTTGGCAGGTAAGGTGAGATTGGCCACCAAAGTTTCAGGAGAAGTTGTGTAATCTAGAAGGTAGCAGATGTCAAAGGCCAGTCTAAACTCCTAAGTTTGCAGGTGGTAAGTGTCAGTGCTCAGGAGCACACTATTCTCTAGAGGTAGAGGGGGCAGACTCTAAGGTCACTTCTAATTCCCCTGGTGCAACCTGTGACTGCATCTGACTTATAGAATTGTACAGCTTATAAACTTCAAACTTGAACCCTTGAAAAGGAGAGGGGGGCAGTCTCATCATTGTTAGTGCATGATTCCATTGTTTTAGGCCTCTTTTTTCCCCTCTCCATCTCACCTTCCCTTCCTCCTCTCCCATTCCACCCATCTCCCTTTTCCCTTCCCTCCCACCTCTCTCTCTTGTTCTGCTACTTGTTTCTGGACTTTGAAAGAAGCACAAATTTGATTCCTCAAAACCCAAGATAACTAATTCTAGCAACATCTTCAAAGGCTTTGAAAGAGGATTCTTTCTTGGCTTTGATGGGAATCCAGCCACAGTGAATACTTTGATTGAGGTTCTGTGAACAGATCCTAAGAAGACTCCGTTCAACTGTGCTTGGATTCCTGGCTCAGACACAGATGAAAATGAATGTTGTTTGAAGTTTCTTTGTTTGTTGTGTCAATCAGAATAGAAAACTATCCCACTTGAAGTACTCTAAGAATCTGTCATTGTCAAAAATATATATTTTGGAAACAAACTGACATAGAAAGGTTCAATAAAAGATATTGTAGTTCATGAATCCCAAATTGATATACCAAAAGTTTTCCAGAAATGTCCTTTGTGGTCTATTCCTTGCAGTAATCTACCATCCAGTCTCATTTTTTCCCCTCCTAGTTATATTGGACCCTACTCAAAGAAAAGGAGAATTTCTATACTGGGTCAGAACTGGATTCTTGAAGACAAAATGTTGGCATTAGCAGATGCTAGAATAAGGCTCCAAATGGTTTAAACACACCTGAAAATTCCATGAAAGGAAAGAAAACAACGAATAACAAAGCAGGTGGGCTATACTTTTAGTGCCACAGTCAAGAACAAAATACATGAATTGAAACACAAGCTTTCATCTTCACTTCTTTTTTTCTCGTGGCTTCATTCCAAGTCATATTCTGTCCTCTTTAAAACAGTAACACAAAGGGACACCAAGTGTTTTGGGGGCTTGTCCTATAAGAAAAGACATCCCGCTGAGGAGAGCACCAGCAGGAATGATGCTAATCAATCCTCATACAACATCCACTTTCTGCACATCCAGGAAGGTTGTGTTTCCAGGTTCCTCTTACAGTTAGATTTAGATCAAACAGCTGAGTAGGAGGTATAAAAATTCCTTCTGGTTATGGCTGTTCTAAACAACTCTTGTTACCTTCTAGTGCTCTCTCTGTTCTGTTTCTCTCTGTGTCTCTGTTCTCTTGGTCCTCTCTCTCTCTTTCTCTCTCTCTCTCTCTCTCTCCTCTCTCCTCTCTCTCTCTCATCATCCTTACAGGATTCATGGCTCAGATGGAGAATGTAGAACATAGGATTCACCAAACTGAACTGCATGTTTCTATGAAGAAATTAAAACAGATTATATTAAAGCTACTGAGGCATCAGTTTAGTTGTTTGTATCATTAAATTAGCTCTAGTCTATGATGATTGTATAAATATGTTTTTCCAATTTCCAAAGAAGAAAACTTAGTCTATTAATTCTTGTTCTCATGCTTGCTTTGTTAGACTCTAGGAACGTAATCCGTGTGAGGGCGAATTCTTCAGCCTGATCTGAAATGTGAATAAAAGAACCAAAATTTGGAAGATATCATGACCAATTTCCTGGATTGCTGGATTGAGCATGAACACTTTTGTTTTCAAAAGATTTATCCAAGACTACAGAGATATATCATCTTAAAATAAAATTTGGTCACGTTTGCCAAAACAGATATCGTGGACTTTTTTTTTTTTTGAGACAGGTCTTTCTGTAAGCCCAGCTGGCATTGGAGACCTCCTTTTATGTTAAACCAGGCTGGCTCTTAATGGATTAACATATTAGTCACTTTTTCTGTTTTGCTGTGATAAAAACTACAGACGCAAGGAGAACTTTTATAAAAGGAAGAGTTTGTTTCTCCCAAGGGGGAGCATTCAATAGGCTCAATTAGATTTGGGAATCATAGGACACATGGCTGCCTCTGCTGCACAGTATTTCCGGCAGGTGAGGTGAGCTGGTGCTGAGGTGGAGTCTTGCTGCCGGATGGTGGTTTATGCCACAAGCTTACATCCTCTACAGGTTAGGAGACTGTTTTAAGCCACGTTAAGACCCTGTTCAATTTCAACAGGGGGAAATTGTAATTCGTGGATTAACATATCCAAACATGTGTCTATGCTAAAGTAACTCTTACCATAACTATAGTGCTGCTTAAATCCTATATATGCCAGGAGAACTCCAGTTCCAGGGGAAACCGAGACCCTCTTCTGACCTCTGCGGCATTGTACGACACGGGTGCACAAACCTGCATGCAGACAGTACATTCATACACATACAAAAATAAATAAAAATTAAAAAAAAAAAAAGAGTAGGCATCTCAGGACTTCAGGGTGAAGACTGTAAATTCTGCTGAAGATGGAAGAGGTGAAGACGGATTTCTCCTTAGAAAGGGCAGTGTCCACTGGAGTATCGGGCAGGGTTCTTGAGTGAGTGACTCTGTGCCCTCTCCTTTCAGCTCGTGAGTCTGTTCTTTTGCTCACACTAGTAAAAAAAAAATCTCCAGTTCATCAAGGACTGGGCCCATTTTGTTCACCAGTTTATGTCTGACACCAAGCAGAGTGTCTGGAACATAGTTATAGTTTGAGACTTGTAGAATTAATGTTGACAGCTAACTTTATTGACCCTAAAGAAAAACATACTATGGACATTTAGATCTCTAAGAAGAGAATATAATAGGTCTTTTAAATATTTTTAATTGAGTTTTGTGCATTTCATGTAACACGTTTTTTGACTAGGGTCTCCCTAGTCCTAGCTGGCCTGGAAGTCACTATGTGGACAACGCTGCCCTCAATCTCACAGACATCCACCTGCTTTTGCTTCCTGAGGGCTGGGATTAAAGGGCTGGCCACTATGCATTGTTTTCATATGAGATCTTAATCAAATTTAGACCCCCCTCTCCCATCTAACGCCCTATAGTCTCCCCTACTGGGTTTGTGGATTCTCTCATATATATTAAGTACTATCTAGTCAAACATTTGGTATAAGTTCATTCACTGGAGTCCCAGTCCTAAGTGACACATCTACAGTGGAACCTCAACACCTAAGGCTCATGGAACACAGTGGAATAGAGAGTATAAAAAATACTAATACATCCCTCAACTCTTAGTAGGGAAGCTTCTTCATACAATGGAATTTGATGGCTTTCTGTATGATTGCACACCATATGTTCTTGGACATTCAATGTGTTTGAGAGTTTATTTAATATATAGAATAATGCACAATTGGTTAGCAAGAATAATGAAGGAGTCAAAGAAAAATCTAAACCTTAATCCTCTTATATGCTATGATTAATGTAACTGAAAAGATGTTTGGTGAAAAAATAGTTTTGGTCCCTAAAATATTATTAGACTAAGAACTTATCTTAGAAAAAATTTTTGTATAAATGGGCATCTACCATTTTTTTTTACCAGTAAGGCAAAAAGCGGATATATGTTTTATACCATCTGATACTAAATTATTACAGTATGCTATTCCTACTGAAGGCAGACATCAGGCCTTGGAGACTAACCCTCCTGTACTTTCTTTCACTCAGACACTGACCCAGCTAATGCTTTTCACTGGGAGAGAAAAGAATGTAGATTGCTTCAGGACTACAAACATGCGGCTGAATATAAAATATGAATATTGAATTAGAGCTTTTCTAGTGAAAGATCTTACTTCTTAACATGTATTTTTTTTAAATTTTATTTATTTCTGTATGTGTATAAATGTACTGTCTGAATGCAAGTTTGTGCACCCGTGTCGTGCAATGCTGCGGAGGTCAGAAGAGGGTGTCGGATTCTCCTGGAACTGGAGTTCTCCTGGAATTAGAGTTTCAGACGGTTCTCAGCCGCCATGTGGGTGCCGGGGATCGAATCCCGGTCCTCTGTAAGAGCGGTCGGCGCTCTTAACCGCTAGGCCATCTCTCCAGCCCCTTAACATGTGATTTTTATTGAAAAATTTATGTGTTTTGTACATAATTTTTCAGTCTTAATCACCACTATACCTGCTTCTCCCTTGGCACCCTCCTGCAGCCTTCCCAACCCCCCCCCCCAATTCATACCTTCTGTCATTTGTGCTAGAGTCCATTGCATCAAGTTACTCTCCCTGCTCACTCAGTGCCAGCTCATTCCCTGAGCTCTAGTCAGCCCATCTAAAGTCTCTTTTCTAAAGAAGGCCAGAGTTTCCCCCTGCCACAATAACTGTCAATATTTCCTCAGCCAAGGTTGGGCTCTGCTACCCATTTCTGCAGTTCTATGCTGAGTTTTTGCCCAGCTGAGCTTGCATGGGTCTTGTGCATGTTGATAACAATGTTGTGAGTTCATATGAACAGAGTCCCAGAAGCTTGTAGGATTCATTTCTGTTTGGTCTTGCATAACCTCCCTGCCTCTTACAGTCTTTATGCCCCCTCTTCTGCAATGCTCCCTGATCCTTGGGTGGGTGAAGCTGAATATAGGCAACCTGTCCAAGGAACCACACACTCTGTAGACTCTTCCCGGTTTGGCAATTCAGGTCCTTTTTAAAAAAATTTTTTTAAATTTATTTTTATGTGTATGAATGTACTGTCTGCATGTAGGTTTGTGCACCCGTGTCGTGCAATGCCGTGGAGGTCAGAAGAGGGTCTCGGATTCCCCTGGAACTGGAGTTCTCCTGGAATTGGAGCCACAGATGGTTCTCAGCTGCCATGTGGGTGCCAGGGATCGAACCTGGGTCCTCTGCAAGAGCAGTCGGTGCTCTTAACTGCTAGGCCATCTCTCCAGCCCAATTCAGGCCCTTTTGGATTCCTGGTCTCCTGCTGTGTGGAGGAGGTTCCTTAATGACAGTTAAGAGGTAATTAATGGCTTCTTGAATCCTTGTTCTATGATGCTTGGGGCTTATGTATAGAGGTTGCATTGTAGATGTGTCGCCTAGGCATGAGCTATTCACAGACCACGTCTGTGTTTGTCCAGTTGTGGGACTCTGTACTATTCTCGTCTGGTGCAAAAGAAACTTCTTTTCTGAGTGGTGTCTGGGATATTTGTCTGTAAGTATAAGGATACTTCATGTTACTTTAGCCTAGGGATGTGTCATGTTTATATCATGCAAATCATTTCTATATGATTTGCATGATATAAACATGCGTGTGAAAGTTAGATTGCCTTTTTTATACCTTTGATTTTAGGAAATTATTTGTATAATTTTTTTTTTACTTCTTTCATATTATTTTTGGTCACTAATATACCCAATTTTTCTTTTTTACATCTTTGTTTGAAGAAGAAAAATTAGTGTTCCTCCAATTTCACTGCTTAGTCCCAAACACATTTTGGCAGGTAAGGTGAGATTGGCCACCAAAGTTTCAGGAGAAGTTGTGTAATCTAGAAGGTAGCAGATATCAAAGGCCAGTCTAAACTCCTAAGTTTGCAGTGTCGGTAAGTGTCAGTGCTCAGGAGCACACTATTCTCTAGAGGTAGAGGGGGCAGACTCTAAGGTCACTTCTAATTCCCCTGGTGCAACCTGTGACTGCATCTGACTTATAGAATTGTACAGCTTATAAACTTCAAACTTGAACCCTTGAAAAGGAGAGGGGGGCAGTCTCATCATTGTTAGTGCATGATTCCATTGTTTTAGGCTCTTTTTTTCCCTCTCCATCTCCCTTCCCTTCCTCCTCTCCCATTCACCCATCTCCCTTTTTCCCTTCCTCTCACCTCTCTCTTGTTCTGCTACTTGTTTCTGGCTTTGAAGAAGCACAAATTGATCCTCAAAACCCAAGATAACTAATTCTAGCAACATCTTCAAAGGCTTTGAAAGAGGATTCTTTCTTGGCTTTGATGGGAATCCAGCCACAGTGAATACTTTGATTGAGGTTCTGTGAACAGATCCTAAGAAGACTCCGTTCAACTGTGCTTGGATTCCTGGCTCAGACACAGATGAAAATGAATGTTGTTTGAAGTTTCTTTGTTTGTTGTGTCAATCAGAATAGAAAACTATCCCACTTGAAGTACTCTAAGAATCTGTCATTGTCAAAAATATATATTTTGGAAACAAACTGACATAGAAAGGTTCAATAAAAGATATTGTAGTTCATGAATCCCAAATTGATATACCAAAAGTTTTCCAGAAATGTCCTTTGTGGTCTATTCCTTGCAGTAATCTACCATCCAGTCTCATTTTTTCCCCTCCTAGTTATATTGGACCCTACTCAAAGAAAAGGAGAATTTCTATACTGGGTCAGAATTGGATTCTTGAAGACAAAATGTTGGCATTAGCAGATGCTAGAATAAGGCTCCAAATGGTTTAAACACACCTGAAAAATTCCCATGAAAGGAAAGAAAACAATGAATAAAAAGCAGGTGGGTATGACTTTTTAGTGCACAGTCAAGACAAAATACATGTAATGAAACAAAGCTTTCTCTCACTTCTTTTTTTCTCGTGGCTTCATTCCAAGTCATATTCTGTCCTCTTTAAAACAGTAACACAAAGGGACACCAAGTGTTTTGGGGGCTTGTCCTATAAGAAAAGACATCCCGCTGAGGAGAGCACCAGCAGGAATGATGCTAATCAATCCTCATACAACATCCACTTTCTGCACATCCAGGAAGGTTGTGTTTCCAGGTTCCTCTTACAGTTAGATTTAGATCAAACAGCTGAGTAGGAGGTATAAAAATTCCTTCTGGTTATGGCTGTTCTAAACAACTCTTGTTACCTTCTAGTGCTCTCTCTGTTCTGTTTCTCTCTGTGTCTCTGTTTCTCTTGGTCTCTCTCTCTTTCTCTCTCTCTCTCTCTCTCTCTCTCTCTCTCTCTCTCTCTCATCATACCTTACAGGATTCATGGCTCAGATGGAGAATGTAGAACATAGGATTCACCAAACTGAACTGCATGTTTTATGAAGAAATAAAACAGATTATATTAAAGTACTGAGGCATCAGTTTAGTTGTTTGTTCATTAAATATGCTCTAGTCTATGATGATTGGTATAAATACTGTTTTTCCAATTTCCCAAGAGAAAACTTAGTCTATTAATTTTGTTCTCATGCTTTGCTTTGTATGACTCTAGGAAAGCTAATCACGTGTGAGGAGAAATTCTTCACCTGATCTGAAATGTGAAAAAAACAAAAATTTGGAAGATAATGACCAATTTCCTGGATCATTGGATGAACACTTGTTCAAAAGTTTACCAAGAGCTACAGAGATAATCATCTTAAAAATAAAATTTTGGTCACGTTTGCCAAAACAGATTCGTTGGACTTTTTTTTTTTTTGAGACAGGGTCTTTCTGTAGCCCAAGCTGGCTTGGAACTCTCTATGTAAACCAGGCTGGCCTTAATGGATACATTATTAGTCACTTTTCTGTTGCTGTGATAAAACTACCATGACCAAGGGAACTTATAAAAGGAAGAGTTTGTTTCTCCAAGGGGAGAGCCAATAGCCAATTAGATTTGGGATATACAGGCACATGGCTGCCTCTGCTGCACAGTATTTCCAGGCAGGTGAGGTGTAGCTGGTGCTGACAGTGGAGTCTTGCTTGCCATGGCTGATGCCACAAGCTTACATCCTCTACAGGTTAGGAGATGTTATAAGCCACAGTAAGACCCTGTCATATTTAACAGGGGGGAAAATTGTAATTCATGGATTAACATATCCAAACATGTGTCTATGCTAAAGTAACCTACCATAACTATTAGTGCTGCTTAAATACCTATATATCTAATTGCTTGTTCTTCATTAGTAGGATCGAAAGGTTATTCCTGGACAAACTGTCAGCCCATGAAAGGAAACAGCCAGAATTGACCAGAGTCCAAGTCAACAGCTCCAGAGAGAGTGGACTGTTTTACCTCTCATCCACCTGTGCCCCTTTTCTAAGCCTAGGGAACAACCTGCAGAAGAGGGGGAGTGGTAGAATGTAAGGGCTGCGATTGGGGTGAATGGTGAAACTACAGCAATGTAGTCTGGACACTCATTTGATCAACTTGATTGAACAAACAACCTGTCACCCCCCACTGGATGGTGGGGCTGTAGGTGTTTGGGCACAACAGCCTGCAGATAGGTTTTGCATGAAGGATGCTTGTACTCATGGATTATCACTTATAGCTAAAAATGAAAAAAAAAAAAACTGAGAGAAAGATGCAGGACAGTTATGGCAGAATGCATGATCTGGGATGGGGTGGGGGGGGGGGGGGAGGGAAAGGGAAATAAGCCTGAACTGAATTGGAAAAAATGTATGAAATGCACAAAGCATCAATAAAAACTAATTTAAAAAAAAAAAAGGAAGAGTTTGTTTGAGCTTACAATTGATGGTTCCAGGGAATTAGAGTCCATTGTGGTGGGAGGCATGGTGGTTCGGGCTGGAGCAGAAAGCTGAGGTTCACATCTTCCAATGAGCACAGGAAGCCAAGAGAGAGGGCAACTGGAGCCTGCAAGGCTTGTTAAACTTTCTAAGCCCACCCCCAGTGATGTACTTCCTCCAGCATAGCCATACCTAAGATCTCCCAAAACATTACCACCAACTGGGGACAAAATGTCTGAATACTTGAAGCCTATGGGGGACGTCTTATTCAAACCACCACATTCTACTCCCTGGCCCCCATAGGCTCATGACCATATAAAATGCAAAATGCATTTAGTCCAACCTTAAAAGTCCCCATAGTCTTTACTAGTCTCATTCTATTCAAAAATCTACAGTCCAAAGTCTCTTCTGAGACCCAGGCCAATCTCTTAACTGTAAACTCCTTTAAAATCAAAGACAACGCCAAAGGGTTTTGGCAGCTCTCCTTCTCTGACTCTGCTGTCCATGGCACAGACAGCTCATCTCACAGGCCCAGGCTGGCTCCTTTCCACACCTGCTGCTGCTCTTGGTGGTCATCCCATGGTCCTGGAATCTCCAAAAAGCTAGGGTCTTCACTGAAACTGAGGTTGTTTCTGACTTCTCCTGATGCAAAACCTCAGCTTTTCTTCCTGACCCCTGGAATCCTGGGGTCTTCACTGCAATCAAGGCCGCACTCTGACAAGTGGCCTTTCCCGGCCTCTCACAGTGCCAGGCCTCAGCTGCTCTCTGTGACCCCTTCATGCTTTCAACACCAGAACCACATAGGAGACTCTTACACATTACCAAGTCCTGCTTCTGCTTGACATGGAGCCTCGGGTCCCTTCTGGAACATAGCTTCTGTGTGCTGACCCTGAAGAAATTGTTCCCAGAAGATTTCACCTCAGTGATGCTGGTCTCTTGTTACAGCTGATTTTTTTTCAGCCCCAGCTAACCAACATCAGTTGTCCCAGTTAAACAAAGGTTTCACTTCAGGCTCTGGTCTCTTGTTACCTACAGCTGATTCTTCAGCCCCACATGACCAGAACTCACAGATTCTCAATTCAAAAATGTCATACCAACAGCCCTGATGGTCTCTGCTTCCCCTTGAAGCTTTTTTAATTTATTGTGTTTGTTTAAATATGGGAGGGCTTAATATAAATTCCTAATGTTTCACTAATACTGTATTCTGACTTTGTTTTATGAAATATTAATATATATCTCAGAAAAAAATAATTTATCTTTGCAAATCCTACTGAAGTGGAAAGTTAAACATCAGAGATTATAATTAGTATACAGCAGGACAAGCTCATAGACATTAATACTGGCTAGAGAACAATTTTTATTATAGAAATTCTTTCTTGTACTAAGGAAATAGGGCAAGGATGTCAGCGTCTCAAGATCATGAGAAAATCTTGCTCTCCACACAAGACTTTATAATGATGCAAATGGTGATATTTTTAATGATATAATTTTCTCTTCTTATGAATTCCAAGTCTCTCTAGAGCATTCTATTTCCATAACTTGACAAAATCTAAGCATAGAGACATATTTTTCCTTTAAGATTATTGCTTCTGTTGGCAAACACATATTTATATATTTTAAATACTCTGGTGTGGGCATTTTATTAGTCCTTTAAAAAATAAAAGAGACCAAAAACCAGATATTTGTATGTGTGCAGAATTAAATGCCTAAATGAACAGTATCAGCAATAAAGTAGTACTGAAAATTTTAAACCCATATAATATAATGGATCTTTGAGTACAGATCATATAGTTTCAGTATAGATCATATAGTTTCAGTATATTTACTTTGCCACAATCTTTCTCTCTTTCTCTCTTTGTCTCTCCCTTTGTCCCAAAATATGCATCAAACACACACACACACACACACACACACACACACACACGTGTACATGCTCACTCTTCCCATTTTTATATCTGACAACAGCATGAAGACTTCTGAAAATTTCCTTCCTGAGTACATAATTATAATCTATTATAATCCAACAATAAGAATTAAAAAAATTTTAAACACAGTAAATATTTACTATTGCAATCCTTAGGAAAAATCAACATTAGTAGTACCTCATTTGTAGTCCATATGCAATATTTTACTTCTGTCTCTGAAAAACCTGTCATAGTTTTACTCTTTTTTTAAAAAAAAACCTAAGTTATGCTGGTAGTATTTGCTGCCGAGTCGCCCATAACTTGGACTTTTACTTTCACCTCTGTTTCTTCAATAATTTCTGGCTAGAAGTCCTGAGGAACATTGCACCTTCTGGATTTGTCTGGCTGTTATATCTTTGTTTAATTCAAATCACACATTCCTTGCAAGAATCCCACAAAGGTGATCTGTATCTACTGGTGGTAATATCAGAGGACACAGGATACCAGGATTTATTGTTACTGATAGTAAAGCTTGACCACTTGGTGAAGACCAGATTGTTCCATCTACAATGTTTCTTTTGTGAATAATTAGTAATCCGTTAGGTGATACTTTGAAGTATGTAAATCTGTTGCCCAATGCCTTTTCATCCAGTGGGTTTTATAACAGGGATTGAGGCAGAGGCCAGCAAATCTCTGTGAGTTCAAGGACAGCTGGAGCTACAGTGAGAGCCTGTCTCAAAAAGACAAAAAATTTTTTTTCTTTCTTAAAAATTTTAAAAGCTTTTGAGGTTTCCTACGCGAACTTTATTTGCATCCTTCCAACCATCCAAGTTCTCCCTCCAGTTCTTCCCATTTCCTCTGCTGCCTCCCAATTTCTGGTCCTCTTCTTTGATTATAATTGTTATATACACAGACATTTATAAATACATTCACATATATAAATGCACTGACTCTATTTAGTGGGGAATCAAAAACAAAGAATTAAGACAACAAATGACATAATTGAAAAAATGGGCTAGAGATCTGAACATTGAGTTCTCAGAAGAAGAAATGGCTAAGAAACATCTTTAAAAGCATTCACTATGCTAATTAAGGAAAGGCAAATTTTATAAAAAGTTTCTTGTTTTCCTTTTATTTCCATGCATCATTTACATAGTAATGAGTCTTAACATTACTATGGACCTATGGATTATTTAAATCTGGTTGTGCTTATACATGATGACTTTAATTTGTTACTTAAGTTTTTTTTTTTTTTTTTTTTTTTTTTTTTTTTTTTTT